>CALSBZ010041039.1:0-12559 GCA_943591055.1 Gobionotothen gibberifrons
ACACCACTCGGAGAGAACCTTTTCGTGGATGGTAAACACTGTGGTGTGGGATGTACCATCATTTTCCACTGCCACAGTGCTGCTGTGTTGGTACCTGTTCAGCATAACCCTTTTCAATCACTCCATTCAGAAAGCTGGCACATTCCTTATGCAACGTTGGGTCACTCACAAATCTTTTCCTCAATCCAAGAAGCCTTTGCTTTGCCACTGCAAAGTTGTTTGGAAGAAGGTGTCTTTGTCACAGTTCTGCTTTCTTTCTCACCTATTTTCTGCATTTACATTCCTGAGTCACCTGGTAGCCACACCTTGTCTCTCTCTCACTCTGTTACACCCATCAGCTCCATTTAGTATTTAGGCCCACTTCACTTTCACCTCAGTGCCAGATCGTACTTTGCACTATGCCAGTCTTTCCCGCATTTACCTCCAGATTGCTCTCCCGGTTTCGACCCTGCCTGTCCCTGACCATCCTGCCTCGTCTGTTTCCTGACCCTGCCTGTACTCTGATTATTCTGCCTCGCCTGCTCCCTGACCTGTTCTGTACCTGCGACTCCCGTCTTGCCATCTCCTGGATCCCTCGCCTGTCCCCGACCAGCCCTTTGCCTACTATCTGCCGTTTTGTCTCCTACCAGCCTATTGCCTACAATAAAGCTGGTTACCGACTATCCCTCGTTTCCCGTGTGTTGCACTTTGGTTCTCAGCTCGTTTGTGACAGTCTTAAGGGGCAACTTCAGGCTGTACCTGTTGTCCTCTAGTGTTGCAGATGTATTCATGATTTCCATACGTTTTTGGTCTTCCCTTGACATCTCTTTTTCCTCTGAGGGCTTCTCATTAAAGTGATGATTATACTGACTGCTAAGCATGAGCTCCAATTTGGAAATAGAAATCCTATTCACCACAACAGAAGAAAGCTCCATGTCAACATCGCTCCCATTGCTGCTTCCATGTAAAGGACCATTGATGACCCATCCCAACACTGTTCTTATAGCGTATGGGCCATTTCCACAACTGTTGACAATTTCCCAAGGTTCCAATATCTTGGGAGCGTTGGTTCCAATCAACATGTCAACATTGGCATTTATGCTGGGAATATGAACTTTTGACAAATGATTCCACCTCTTCACATCTGCAGCTGTAGCAATGTTTTCTTTGGTTACTGGCATTTGCTTCTGTGTGAGGACTTCTGGAAGAGAATAAAAGTTATTTTCCTCAAGACCAGATACCTCCATCCCAAATAAGGAGTAAGCTGGAACGACCTTTTTCTGTCCCATAGTCATCAAAAGAAAATGAGTTATTTTTCCTGTGATGTTTAATCTGTGCATGAGATCTTCTGAGCAGAATGTGGCTGTGCTTCCAGGATCTAAAAATGCATAGGTCTGTATAATCTCACTTCCCTTTGTGGACTTGACCTGCACTGGAATAATTGAAAGAATGCAGCCATCATTTCCGGCCACTGTACGTCCATATGTCTGAGGGGGGGTTTGTGATTTAGCGGTTTGTCCCAATTCCACATTAGATGTATTTATGTGGAGCGCAGTAGGATGTTGCTTATCACAAACCTCACAGATCAAGTGTTGTTTACAGTCCCGGCTTATGTGTCCAATACACAAGCATCCAAAGCAAATTCCTTTCTCCTTTAGAAATTGAATTTTGTCTCTGTGCTTCCTTTTGCTGAACTGCTTACATCTGTCCAAAACGTGAGTGTTGTGATCACAACAATGACACACCACACTCTCCTGTGGTTTTGAGTTATTTGTCGTTTTATTTCCAACCTCACTCATTGGGAATACTGTAGCGGCAAAATTACTTCCTTTCATTCTGTTCTTTGATTGTGGCTGAAACATGTTGGAAGATTTTATAGCAACTGATGTATGTCCTCAATCCTCGATGTCTCCAAAGATCGGATCAGAAAGGACTCGTACATGTCTCTCAATGAATTTGACCAAGTCAATGAAATGAGCTCTGTTGTTTGAGGCTTCCATGATGTTATGAGCTTTGTTTCTCCATTGTTCCCTTAGTTTGTATGGCAACTTGAAGACAACCATTTTCATATTGGAGGGCAAATCCATCTCCTGCATGTACTGAAGTTCTTAAATCACATTAGCACATCCATGCAGAAATAAAGCATAGGCTTGTAGTGCTTTAATGTCTTCTGCCTTTGTTATTGTTGGCCAAGCTAGAGCCTTTCCTATGTAAGCAGCAGCGGTCTTGTACTCATTCCCAAAATGTTCTTGGGAAAGACCCTTTGCCACAATGTAGCCACGTTCTGGAGCCATGTGCTGGCAGCTACGAACCAGTTCCTGTGGCTGTCCTTTTGTAACTGTTCTAAATAGTACAAGCAGTCGGCTTTGCTGGCTTTGTTTTCCACTCCTTGTTCAAATGCCTTAATGAAAGCCTTGTACTGAAACAGGTCTCCATCAAATATAGGAATCCCTGCTCTCCCTGAGGTTTCTCCCATTTTTCCCTTTAAACTGTGGGTTTTCTCTGGAAGTTTTTCCTTGTGCGATGTGAGGGTCTAAGGACAGAGGGTGTCGTATTGTCATACTGATATTCTGTACAAACTGTGAAGTCCACTGAGACAAATGTAACATTTGTGATATTGGGCTATATAAATAAACATTGATTGATTGATTGATTGATTGATTGATTGATTGATTGATTGATCATTAATGGACGTCTCTTTAAAATGACCGCTCAGAGGAGAGGAGTTCTCATTTCTCTAACCGCCTGCTGCTTCCCCTCCTCTCTCCTCGGCTCCCCTCCTCGGTCCTCCACTCGCATCTCCTGTGGGCGGGACTAAGACACGAGGATAGGAGTCGAGGAGGGGAAATTAGATACATGGGAAACGTTCTATTCTATGTGTATTCAGAGCCAGTGAGCAGCGGACTTTCTAAATAATAATAAATAAAGCTGTTAATGCGCCATACAATAATTGTTGGCATGAATTCATTATTGCGATTATAAATCACACCACATAACACACACACACACATCAGACGCGTTGCACACATGATGGCTGATCTCTGTTGTGCCGTGGAAAGCCCCGCCATGTAGCAACAGCTATAATGGAGTAATAAAGGGTGGTGACAAAAGACAGCAAAGTGATGAAATAATTATGAAAGCAGGTGCTCATCAGAAAGCAGAAACCGGAACGGCTACATTCCTCACTAAGCTTTTCCTCCAACACACTGTGGACAGGGTGTGTGTGATATTGGGACATTTTGGGGAAAACATTTGGAAGTTAGCTCTTCATTATTGGTTGAAACACATTCCAAAGGACACTGCTCTATGAGATAACAAATAATAATTCATAAGATCATACGTATGTGTGTAAAATCTAACCTGAAAAAACAGATTTTTAAGCATATCATAAAAAAAAAAGACCAGAGTCACCAATAAGGAATAATTAAAAACAGTATTTACAGTAAATAACGCAATCATAACTTATCATAGGATGCAGGGACAGAGCCCAAGATAATACATTTAATTATAAATCTTATAAAATACTATAGCGCAAAGTGAAAAGATGAGTTTGGTAGACATCCCAGTCCAGTGTCTAATTGATCATCTTAGAAACTGAAGGCAATACAAGACTCATTTGATCCAGTTAGTCTCCATTCACTGAATGGTTTGTTGTGATGAAACAGAACAATTAGAATTGGAAGTGAGAATGTTGGGCTGGGTTTCCTGTGATTAAAGGTCTTTAACCCGTTTAAATGATTAAACCTTCAGACATTGTGAGAGAAATCGTTTCGTACGATAACTAATAATGGACATATCATGAGTTTCCAGGATTTGACCGAGATATAGTGATTCGAACATTTGGACTTTTTACCTATATCTCAAAAATGAAATGTTCGAGTGACCGAGGTAAGGACACGAACATACAATCGGATTCAAGGCAATCTTGATGCAATTCCACAACAATCATGTTGCCGGTTTCAGGGATGATAAAGAGGCAAACCACCTTTTTAGGAAGGTTATTAATTACATTCATTTTGGAAGAATGTGGATGTTCATTTTGGGGGAATTCTGAGATATGGAATAACTGAGGAATGCAATGTGGTGCACATAGGAAGTATAAAGAATAGTCTAGTTGATAATGATATGCAACCAGGATTTTGTTGATCACAAGCAAGAAGACAATAACAAGAAACTGGAGTAAGGCTGAGCCCCCCTGCTAAAGAGCAGGTTTATACAATGGAGCACATGCCCTCCAGACACACTGAGGGAATGACTTTTAAATGGAAGAAATAAACGACTGCTCAAGGAAGAACCGATAAATGCTTTGGACATAATGGACACTTGTAATGACAGCATTATGAATTCAACATTGATGTTTGTTTAGTTTTTGTATATTTTGTTAATTGTTTTTCTTCTGGTTTTGGCAACATGTACACATTTACATGTGCAAAACCTTATGATTAATGTAATAACTCAATAAATCATAAAGTAAAAACATAAAAGTTGACACTGATTTGCTGACTCAAGCTACTTTTAATATTCTGAAAGTCGATTTCTGTAATAATACCACCTGGAAATGAAGCTTAATGTACCTGTAATGACTGATGGATTTGACCTGCACTGTATATCACTCATTGTTTACAGCAGCAGCATCAGTGCAGTGAATTGATATTTGATTTGCATGTTGTTGTTGTTGTTGTACAGTATGTTTGGTGTTTTGCTGTTGTGCCACAGTTTAATATGTGGTCATGCCATCTATCCTCCTTTCTATTGGTGGTCTAATGGATAGTGAGGTGGGGTGAAGATCGGAAGGTTGTGAGTTCAAATCCCGCCAGTAACACCACCACTAGTGTGCCCTTGAGTAAGGCACTTAGCCCTTAGTTACTCCAGGGAGAATGTCCCTGTAACCGGTAATGGTAAGTCGCTTTGGATAAAAGCGCCAGCTAAATGAAATGTATTGTATTTGTATTGCACTGTGTAGTGCAGGCTGGGCCTCTGCGCACTCACCACCAGGGACCATCAGAGAGCTGCATCAAGATCCAGAGGTTCCTGCGACAGAACTCAACCAGTATCCTAACAATGAGAACTTCCATTTCTAGCCTGGTCTGTGTTCATAATGAAGTCTCTCCTCAGTATTCTTTGATTGTGAAAGACTAAGCAGGTTGGCTTCACATCAGGTTACAAAAACAATCTTGATAAAGATGATTTATTACTCACAGGCTTGGTCTTGTTGAAAAAAACCATGTTTCCTCACAGCCGGCTGTTTGCTGTCGTCACTGCTGCTAAATTTAGAAACTGTGGCCATCTGAAAACTGACACCGAAACAGCCCCCCCCCCCCCTTCCCCCTTCCTGGTTGGAGTGAAGGTGGCTGTGGCATGGAAATATGACTATGATAAGTCAGGTCAAAACAGTTGCAGCGCACAAAGTGATAAGTGACATTATAACATTGAGTGAAGCAAACAATACTACAGCGTAGTTTTGACATACTGTTTTCATGTATGTGTTCTGAGTCAAGATTTCAGCACTGCTGCTTAGTTTTCAATGTAAGGAATCTAACTACGCACTGCCAACCTATACAAGTTGACCAGGTCTAGCCATACAAATACATCGAACCCTGACTTGTAGCAGAGCAGGTTTGTTTTGTTGATCAAGTTCTCAGGAAAGCAGGGAGGAGGGGGGGGGGGAGGGGGGGAGGAGGTGTGGCCGTTTCAGGTGGAATTCCCCTGAACTTACCTGAATCCGCCCCCCTTCACAGGAGTATAAATCTCAACAGGTGGTTAAAAACAGCAGCAAGAGCATTTTAGCCTCAGAAACATAGGACGAGGAGCTCTAACCTGGAGATTAAAACTCAGACACTCAGAGTCCTGGAGACTTTTTCTTAAGCATCACATTGTGGCTCGTGGTCTAATCAGGTAAAATATATCAGTTAACTAATCAATTCAAATGTAAGTGTTCATGTTTCAAACAGTGCTGATTTTTATTATTTATTAAAAAGCTTGAGAAAAATAAACACATGTTTTAATTTATTATTAGATTCTCTTTAAATTTGTTTTTAAGTGGTGTGTTAACATGTGCCTTCTTCTATGTTTCCCAGTGTCTCCATGTCATCACAGTGCCTGAGCAGCATCCTAACTAATGCCAACCTCACCATGTATCAGACTGGCCCCCTCGAGGTCCTGCCGCAGCAGCTCCCCAGCATCAACAGCCTTCAGATCAAGAGTTTAGCCTACAGCTCCAGCATGAGCGGTAAGCGGAACACCAGCGGCTGCTGAGAGCCTCCTCTGTGTCTCATGGTGGTTGATGAGATGTGTGACACCAAAAGAATGAAACTGTAATGTGTTGGCTGTGAACGCTTTGTTCACTTGTATAGTCCGGTCTGAGTTTCGTGGACAGTTTCAGATGAAGACTAATCTCACAGTCAACATGATCCTTTATTTCTCACTGAGCTGGGCTTTGACCTCATTAAGACTCTGTGGCTCAATAATTTACCAGGCAGCCAATGTTTAACTCAGCATAACCGTCACATAGAGAAGGCTGCCACCTCAACGTTGAAACAGTTAGAGCTTTGTTCGTCTGACCAGACACAAATCTAGAGTGATGATTCCTGCTTTGACATGTTCTTTGTTAATTAGATGCATGAGCAAAGATCAATATCTTATATTCAAATGTACAGTGTCTTAATCTTTGTCTCAGTGTCTCTAAAAGCTACTAAAGCTCAATGCTGGCCTGTGTAAATACATTGTGGAGGAATCATTCTGTAAGCCGACTCTCCATACTAGAATATGAAGTAATTGGCTGTGTGTCTGCAGGTCAGTGGTACAGGCAGGTCAGCCCTCACTGCTGGACAGCAGAACATGTTCTGGAATGGATCAGCGACCACGTGGAGAGCACCAAGGTTGATGCAAGCACCCTAAGCCTGGCTCTCTGCAGCATGGACGGGCCTGCTCTCTGCCAGATGAGCAGGGAGCAGCTGACCGGGGTCTTCGGCCCACAGCTCGGCCTCCAACTGCACCAGAGTCTGCAAGAACACAAGACCAAATATGGTAAACTACATCCGCCATGTTGGAATGATTTTTAAAAAGGGCAGAGGTTAAATATATTAATATGTAATTGAAATTCATTTTATTTCGGTGCTGGACCTCAATTACAGTGTCAAGATTCATAAGTACGAAATGAAAGCTAAATTTGCCAGTTGTGTGTCCATATAAAATCAGACTTGCATATGTTGTGTTGTACCTTTCTTCCCCTGGATGAATGTTATGGCTAAAAAGTTTCTTCTCATGTCCTTCTTCTTGCAGAGCTGCACAGCCTGTCAGGACCGGAGCTGAGCGAGACCTGCCAACTGCTGGACCACTTCCTGGACAACCTCAACTATCCTTTGCTCAGCACCATTAGAATTGGCCAAGGTACATTTTGTATAGTAATGTTGCATAGAAGCATAAGATCCATAGAGTGTGAACATGATAGGGCTAATGCTGCGACTTACCACCAACAGCTGAAGGAGCCATTAGCAAGAGGGACTTGGACTACAGGGATGACTATGAACTGACTAGTCTGAGCATGGGGCCACTGGAGGACCTGTCTGATAACCAGTCTGACAGCGAGCTCAGCTCCTCCTCCAACAGTCAGTACTTCATCCTCTTCATGTCAACTCTTCTGTCTCTCAGTGTCTTAAGAGGCCGTGTATCTGAACCATGCCTCTGCTCTGTTTAGGTGGCATGTTTGACTTCTCAAGTCTCAGCTCACAGGAGTCTGGAGAATCAGACCCAGAGTTCTCCTACCCTCTGATTTCAAGTGAGTATGCAGAAAATCTCATATGGTTCTTTGGATTCAACAAACTCGAAGGTTAACGTCTGACGATATACTGTTGTGTTGACAGAGAACCACATCAAAACGGAAAAAGGAGAGTCTCGACTGAAGCGGCCCCGGGGGAGACCTCCCAAAGTCAGCAGAGAGCACAGCTGCAGCATTTATGAGAATCACAAAAAGAAACAACACGGTAAGGCTACATGTAAAAATAGAGATGTCCCGATCCCCGGATCGGATCAGCACCCGATACTGGGTTTTAAGGTGGATCGGGATCGGTGGATCGGGATCGGCAGATCCAATTAAATGTCATGGCCGATCCATATTTAATATTTCCCATGATTCCATTGTTACGTTGTTACGTTGTTTGTCGTTGTTGTTCTATTGCATTAGCCGCCATTATCGAGTTGGAAAAGTGGAACGGACACATATCGTTAGCTAGTTAAAATGTCTGCAGTTTGGCATCATTTTAAAATAACTAGAAGTTAGTCGCCGACTGCGACATGTTAATACTTTTGAGTTGTAAAGGGTACTTTATGTTGGATAGTAAAGTTTACCTGCAGAATATTCATACTATAGTTTCTAACTACTGGCAACTTCAACAACCAAAGTCCTATTTAACAGAATAAAGGGAACTGAAAGATCAGATTTTTTGTATTATTATTGCAAAAAAAATGCTCTTATTTGTGATAGTGAGAGAATAAAAGCTATTGAGCACAGCTTGGGTGCCTGTCTATTTCTTAATGTATACGAAATTAAATGCTGTTTGCCAACACAAAAAGTGATATCGGAAATCGGTATCAGAAAATCGGTATCGGGAAATATCGGGATCGGATCGGAAGCTAAAAAATGAGATCGGGACATCCCTATGTAAAACACTGCTCAAAAGGCGTCTGCATGTGAACTCTGCTGAGCTGTTTCATGCATTCTGCTTTGCATCTTTATCAGGCTGCACATGCATATCTGTTCTGCTTTTACATCAATGCGCACACAAACACACATTGAGCTCCTTTTGCTAACTGTCTGTAGCGCCCCGTGGAACTCACCTATGGGAGTTCATCAGGGACATTCTGATCCACCCCGAGAGGAACCAGGGCCTGATGAAGTGGGAGGACCGCCGGGAGGGTGTCTTTAAGTTCCTGAAGTCCGAGGCTGTGGCCCAGATGTGGGGCCAGAAGAAAAAGAACAGCAGCATGACGTACGAGAAACTCAGCCGGGCCATGAGGTGAGTTCATGAAGCAGCTGATGTGAAACTGTTCCAGCAGCTTTGCATTGTATCTCCCTGAATCTCAAAGGGTCCACCATTAATATGTGGTAAAGAAGAAGAGTAATAAAACACTCAACATTTAGAGCTGTATAAATAAGATGTTGGAACATAAAAGACCATTGAAGCTTGTGAGGTTACATCCTAAAGCTACACTGCTATACTTTATATGAACAAAGCACTCCAGATAACTCATTTGTCAGCTCCCCCAAACGGGTTTGACAGGCTCAGTAATATTATCTGTGTCTTATTGATCGACCCTGAACTTTTAAATTGTCCCCTTTAACCCTGGTCTGCTCACTAGAAGAACCATCTTGTCAATGAGACCCACAGCTACTTTTGACATCAGTATTTCCTAACAATCGATTTAGATCTGGATACTTCATGTATTTAATTGGCACTAACTGATCATCTTCCCCTTCAGGTATTACTATAAAAGAGAGATCCTCGAGCGAGTCGACGGCCGGAGGCTTGTTTACAAATTTGGAAAAAACTCCAACGGCTGGAAGATGGAGGAGATGGGAATGGGCATGTGAGGCCCAATCGTTGGGCGGTAGCTACAATCAGAGCAGTTGTTCCAGATATAATATCTGTGTGGCCTGTCTGAAGATAAACTGAGTAGCTGCCCTTGATGTTTAAGACACTCACTTCCTCTCAAAAGGAAGGTGTTGCAGAAAATGTAAGCCATCGTTTTTGGCTGTAGTAGGTTTTATGAACCAATTGTAATATTGTACCTATTTTGTCTTTTTGATCTCCAGTGTAAAAACTGTACATAGTAACGAAAAGTAATATCGTTTGGACACTTGTGAGTTTCTGTAAGTCACTAAATGATGAACATAATTCACTCTTCTTTAGTGGTGCAGGACTCACCCTGGTCTGTCACTATGAATTGTGTTTAAGCATATGGGAGTTGTTGACTGTTTTGAGGCACTAACATATAATATCTTTTTTCTGATATTACTTTTATTTTAAAAGGGTGAATCATTGGTTTTCCCTATAATGTAAAATCAGTTTTAGATTTCTGAATGTCATACTGGCGAAGGATCAGGAACAGAGAGCACTGGTGAAATATGTGATGCTACTCACCATTAATACAGAAATGATATGCACTACATGTCTATTGGTATCACTTATTATAAAGTGTATTTACACAATGTATAAAGCAGGTTAGATGAATGAGGGTGACCTATAAAAACAGTTTGTCAGTCAGTTGCACACTGTCACTGTGTGTACATGCTTTTTTATTGTGTTAATGTGAGTGATGAATTAATGTCATATTGTTTCGTTGTATTTGTTGTTTTGTGATTTTTTTTAATGCTGTACTTATCATAAAGAATGTGAAAATTGATAATTGTGAATGTTAAACTTACATGATACAGTCACCACCCAGATCACAGGATTTCTTAAATAAAAAATCTATTTTGACTAAGAGTCTTTTTTATGGCAATTTTGCATTTAGAAGAAACAGAACATTTTAGGTAATAAATGCCACCAGGAAATGTATCAAGTTGATGAATTACATTAGGGCTATTCTTTTTTGTGTTATACGTAGTAAGTCTGAATATGCAAATCATTCATTATCTCTTCAAATGTGTGATAACTTGCATACATTGAATACATCGAGGTTTAGATTATTCTTTTGCTTACGAATTGATATGTCAGATTCTGAATTTGTAAAATGTTAACATGGTGAGATGTGGCTCTAAAAAGCACTCATCACATGGTTGACAGTTATCACAGCTGAAAACATGTGTTTGACCACCTGGGTCAGAATATGAGGAGTTCTTTTCCAAAACGCTATAAAAGCCAAATTGAAAATTGAGTTTGTTGTGCCATTTTGCTGTGTACTGAACCTATTCACTGCTCTATCAACGTTTCATGCCAAATCGCTATATATCCTATATATATATATATATATATATATATACATTTAATATTAACAAAATGTGTGGGTCTAGGTAAAAAATGTCATTTTCCTGAAAACTATTAAAATGGATATATAGCGTTTTGGAAAAGAACTCCTCATATGCTTTTGACTTGCACATCATGTATTGCATGCACCCTCTCCTGTGGTGAATCCAATGGGTATAACTCTGAATTGTCCTGTGAAAACCAGGGCTCCAACAGGCTCAACAGAATCATCCTAAAGTGGCTATAGAGTCCCAATAAATGGACTGAAGGGATACCACTGGGGATGACAGTCTTGAGTTATAAACGGACAGAATGTGCTTTTTAACCTGCACTCCAGTTGAGAATAGAGAAAAGAAAGAAGCAACAACAGCATAAATGCCCTGACATGCAACTATGTCCATCATGATAACATAACCTCATACGGATCTGTCTTGTCGACTCACCAGTGTGATGCCATTAAAATCTGTACGTCTTATTTACTAGATGGTACAAAATGCCAGTGTTGCGAAATATCAACCAAACACTTGCATTTCAGCTTACAAATGAACCCTGGAATAGAAATGGGAGGGATGAACCCCTCTTTAATGGTCACACATGCAGAGCACACAGCACACAGCACACACAGTGACATGTGTTCTCTTTACCCATCCTAGTACCAGGAGTCTAGTACTTGGGCAGCTATTGTACAGCTATTGTAACATTTAGCAGCACAACAGGGCTTTGTGGTTTACACACCTCTGTCTGTTCATTCCAACTGACACTGGCAGGCTCTGGCTTTTGGTTTCAGCTTGGTGTTCAACAGGTCTGGCCTGTTGTGGAAAACAGAGCATGATAACACCTGGATGGATTGTCTGTTGAATAAAAATGTCCTTGTGCCAATGACTGTCATTAAGACCTGTCTCCAGTGATTCTCATTTTTATCTGCCGATCTGGAACAATGCAGGAACTAGTGTGGAGTTCAAGTCCTGCAGAAAAAATAGATGTAGTGCCAGAATGCCAGAGGGTTATGAAAGCAATGAGCTGGCAGCTCTCAAATACACAAATAGGTTTCCTGTGGACGCTTTAATCAGCAATTTGCATGGACTGTTGTGATTGGAAAACACCTGTTGCTGCTGGTTGCTACAACATGTATTGTAATTCCAAAGAATTAATTAATCGTTTATTTATTTAGCATATCATGTGTGAATTAACAGAGTGAAAATGTAACTTTCCCTCAAAGATGAATAGAGTTTGTCATCTTCCTTCTTCTATTCCTCCTTCTTGTATTGTTTGTATATTACATTTGGTTTGTTTAACATTCTCTCTAACTCTAGAGTGAACCAACCAGACTATGACCAATTGTCTGCTTCCTTCCTCTGGTGCTGTTTATCTGTGAACTGAGTGCAAGGAGTTTTTTGCAAGAAGTGCAACAAAATTCAATCAGAAATGTATCACCACTCATGGTCATCTAACGTAATTGAGAGTCCTCTCAACAACAAGCCATCTGATGTGTCCTCTCACTGACATTCTTAGACCTGTTAATGAACATTCTCAGTAGAGCACTCCCTAAACAAATACTCCCGCATGAGTACACACACACACACACACACACACACACACACACACACACACACACA
>CALSBZ010041039.1:13127-61239 GCA_943591055.1 Gobionotothen gibberifrons
ACACACACACACACACACACACACACACACACACACACACACACTCAAACAGTTCAAACACACACATGCACTTATGTATGCTAGCAGCAACACACGGAGTTAACTGAATTATACAAACATGGGTTCATGATTAGAGGTAACAGAGTTATTTATTTTGTTAAAGTTTCAGCTATTCTGTCATCAGATTATTTAATACCATTTGTTAGAACACTGTTGTTTCTTTTGATGTGAAATATTATGTATTTAATTTAAATAAAAAGCAATGTTAGTTTTGTTCACAATTTGTTTGGTTAGTTTACCTTGTTTTTTTCTCCAAAAGAACCGATAAGAGTACCGTTCAAAGACCGGACCGATAAGCGGTATCGATAAAAGTAGTAGTACCGTTAAAACCTTAATGATACCCATCCCTATGCACAACACATGCTTTAATGGAGAGGTGTCAAAATGAAGGGGCTGTTTCACGCCTGAGCAGCTGGGGCTATCTTGGTGCCATGCTCAAGGATACCCGGCACTGCCTGAGAGGGGATTTGACACTGCTACCAGTACACACAATGTACATTTTGGTGCTTTCAGGGACTTGGACAGCCAAGCCTCTACGGACTGAGTTACTGCCTGCCTGACCATTATCCCTACTAAAGACACAATACAATATTATATTACATGTGTAGGTAGGACTCTCCTGGACCTGCCGATCACTTACTACCAAAGGTGTGGGCTCGAGCCCCGTGACCTGGACTCGAGTCAGACCCGAGTCACACATTTTATGACTCGACTTGACAACATCACAAAACACTTGCAACTCAACTTGGACTTGAACACCAATGACTCTGGACTGGACTTGGACTTGAGCCTTCTGACTTGAGGTGACTTGATACTTTAATGTATTCCAAAGAAGTTTGCCGCGATATATTTTCCGAATCAACAACCCCTAGCAACCTATCAGGTTGCAAGACAGAGTCGTGGCCATGACGCTGCGTTACCCAGAATCCCACTAGCTAAAATAATTATTCCTAAGGTAATCGCATTTGGCTACAGAAACTAGGCCGTTGTATACTGTTGCATTGAATACACAACGTTATATGTTGGCACTACAGGAGCTAAATCACTAGGATAGCGTAATGTGGCCGTTCTCCAGTATGCGATCCAGTTGATGTGATTTGATTATGTGCGCTGGAAAGGCACATAAAGCATTGATTATGGTTAAAGTGGTCATGTGGAGGGCGCCATATGAGGCTGGTCCATGTGTGCACATTGCCAAGTTGATTTGGAGTTTCTTTAAGAATATTGCAGATAATAGCTATAAAATGTTTTTATGAATCAGAATATATTTTGTTGTGCATATTTCCTCAATCATCAATCAATCAAAGTCTATTCATATGGCCCAATATCAAACATTGTACTTGTACATTTACTGCGGATGCTACGCTGCTATGTTTTATACATGACACCCTATTTTTCTCATATGATCTATTAAACTTGGCACCCTCAGTGTTACATTACACTGTTTTATCAGACCAACCACGTATAACTGCAGACCTTTTGGTCCTGAATGGAGGGGAGGGTGTATTTAAGAGGGTTTGTTGTGGTCACTGTAATAATAATAAATTAGAGAAAAAGTTAAAGTTTACTAAATAATTTCAAATCTGTAGCTATGGCGACAGCTATAAACTGTGTAAAACACTTAGTCCTGTCGTCTTAAAAGTCAAGAAAGGGTTTTGTTCTTGAGCCAGAGGCCTCCAGCTTCTGAAGGGATACGTTGGTGTTATTTTGTGTTGTTGCTTCACAACACACACCTACTAAAAGGTTAGAATCATAGCTTCGGGCACACCACATTGCGCTCTGTCACCCTCTACACTAAGTACTGCAATTTCATTCTTTAAATTAATTTCATTTAATGCAAACTCACAGTTTTCTGAAAATGCGTTTTTAAACAGTGCTGCTATGGACTGTTAATGACATGACAGCTGTGAGGAAACTGACAAAGTCCTTTTGTAATGGTATCATCTGTATGCATCGATCTGAAAGGCTTCTCCAACACACGATTGTGGTCATCTCAGTCAGATAGTAAATGCAGGACCTTCCTGGTGCTTAGTCTCCTAGAGCAGGGGTTCCCAAAGTGGGGGTCGCGAGATGATTACAAAAAAATAAAATTAAATTCTTTTTTTATTATTATTAATAATAACGTGTGCATAGATATTTTTCAGGGGTGGACTTGCCATCTGTATAATTTCCCCGCAGCAAGTGTTTCTCAATCTTTTTCATACCAAGGACACTTAACCAATAAAAAAAAAAAACTCACGGACCACCTGACTCCACACATATCCAAAAACAATAGGCCTGCTCACCACTCCAACAGTACATACCAGCCTAATAATGACAGCTTAACCTTCTCTACATCGCCTCGTTCACACATTAAATCAAAAATACAAATACAACTACAGATTATATAAGCATTTAGTTCAAATGCGATTTAAAATGCTCTCAGGTTTTACACCTCTTATGAAATGTAGACTACATTCATTACGGAGTTTATGTCCGAGCCAACCGACTCACAGATTGTTGGCTACTGAGAGATATGCAAAATACACCGCATGTAGTATGACACAAACCTCCGCTGTGGATTATCAAAACAAAATACAGTAAAATTATGGTCGCAGGCCCAAGTTTAACTCTCTGAGGCCTGCATGGTCTGCCTACAAAACAAAAAACGTGTATGCAGCCCCAACAACAGCCTCTGATCATCAACAGACTTCATGCAATGCTTCATCAGATGCATATATTAGATAATAATCTCTATCTCACTCCTAACACATCTAAATCTACTTTCAGCATGGATAAATGTTCATAAAATACATCCATCGTTTGTTCGATATGCTTCTTGAAATCCTAAAAAACATGTGAGGACATGTGCTTTAGGGGTGTATTCCCCAACCGATATTCAGTTGTTTAGATTTAGACAAACAAACTGTGTGAAGGTCATCTCTAACAGTTTCCAGTTAACATAGATTGCACTTATAAAGTCAGCAGCAAAGTTTACTGTTGGCAGTAAAGGTAATAAAGAGCAAGCCGTAAACAGTTCCGGGCAGGAGCCTGAGATAGTGAGGGTCATAGCTAAGGAGTGGTGTCTGCGGCACATATAGGTGAGCTGTTATCATGCAGCAATGACACACTGACAGGAAACAGTGGAGCATGCTGCCATGAGAGGCAAGAAAGTTTACTTCATGATGTAGTTTGGTATTCCACAGGGCCAACATTCTTTCATGTATTTACCATCATTCAGTATGTCTGTAAGGGCTTCTCTTAAATTACATTTACAGTATTTGTAAGTATAAACATGTGACAAAAATGTTAAAGGTCACCTATTGTGCAAAATCCACTTCTTCATGTCTCTTCCACATCAACATGTGTCCCCTCTTCTTCATGTCTCTTCTACATCAACATGTGTCCCCTCTGTGGAAAGAGACTCTGAAAGTTTCAGGAACAAAGATTCTCTCTCTTTTTGATCAATTTCTATAAAAACCTGTCTGAAAATGAGCTGATCAGATTTTGGCCACTTGATGATGTCATAACGATGTTTTGTCTTGTGTAACCATTAGCCAATCAGCAACCAAGGTAACCCCCCCCCCCCACACCTTATCACCTGAATCTCCTCCTAGAGCACCATTGTATTCTTTTTAACCAAATATCACCAAGAAAGCCCAGCTAAAGCAGTTCAATCAGTTAAAGGTGGGGTATGTAATTTATTTCAGAAACACTTTTTGTTATATTCCATAAAATGCTCTTAACATCCCGATAGCAATGATTATATTAAATGCTTTGACAATAAATACATACAAAAATGTCATCTGTGGAAGCTGTAGTGCTGTAAAAAGCACGACCAATCATCTGAGCCGGCCCGGCTAAAATAACTGGATGGCCTACCTGCCTGTCAGCCTTCCATCTGTGCACAAACTTATCTCGTGCCCTCATTGGTCATGTGCGTGTTCGTGTGTTTTGGAGGAGGGGCTCTGGAAGGAGGTCTGAAGGAAGAGGCAGATTGTTTCCGGTTGCAAATTCTAGCGCACTCGAGCTGGTTTCTCCAAAATGACCTACCCCACCTTTAACTCTTTTTAGGGTGCAGCTATATGTTTTATTTATTTCAAAATGGGCCCATTTCAATTATATTCATTTTCTTCAAATGTGCAGAGGACTCCCCAAGTGCTGTGTTGATTTATTTTAAAGTTGGCCTGTTTATTTTTTTAATTCTCCTTATAAGAGTTATTTGTTTATTATTAGAGGTAAACAGTTTTCTATAATGTAATAAATAATAAATGCAAAGAAACTGTAGTTTTTGTCTATGATATAACAATATAACTTTATAAGCTATCAAGCTATCAAATATGTTTTGCGGCTCCAGACAAAAACAATTGGTGGAAAAGGGGGTAAAATGGCTCTTTTGGTCAAAAAGGTTGCAGACCCCTGCCTTAGAGGATCATCGGTGCCTCACTCCCATCACTCCTATAGTGAACACTGCTGAGAGGATCATCGGTGCCTCACTCCCATCACTCCTATAGTGAACACTGCTGAGAGGATCATCGGTGCCTCACTCCCATCACTCCTATAGTGAACTGCTGCTTAATTCTAAAGTGTGGTTTTCCTAACAGAAGAAATAGCAGATCCAAATCCAATTATTATATATCCCGAAAACTCAATAAATGTATTAATAACATCAAGGACTGAGGGAATAGATATCTTGGGTTGCGTAATAAACAACAACACGTAATCTGCATATAAGGAAATGATATGTTGCTTTTGATTAATTGTTATTACATGAATATCAGGGTGGCTCCTAATGGCTTCAGCTAGGGGCTCAATTGCAATTGCAAATAACAGAGGTGACAGGGGGCACCCTTGTTGTGTGCCCCTCCCCAGCGCAAAATATGGAGAGCGTTTACTATTGTCAACAACAGCCCCAAGGGGGTTATTGTAAAACAATTTGACCTAGTCAAATTCATTACTACTGTAATGGTGTTTTCACAGGTCTCACTAAAAAATCTATTAGAAAGCTGCAGCTAATTCAGAACGCCGCTGCTCGTGTCCTCACTAACACTAAGAAAGTGGATCACATCACTCCAGTTCTGAAGTATTTACACTGGCTTCCTGTGTGTCAAAGAATAGATTTCAAAATACTGCTGCTGGTTTATAAAGCACTGAATGGTTTAGGCCCAAAATACATTTCTGATCTCCTGATAAATTATGAACCATCCAGAACTCTCAGGTCTTCAGGGACTGGTCAGCTTTCTGTCCCCAGAGTCAGAACTAAACATGGAGAAGCAGCGTTCAGTTATTATGCTCCAAATATCTGGAACAAACTCCCTGAAACCTGCAGGTCCGCTGCAACTCTTACTACTTTTAAATCCAGGCTGAAGACTTTTCTTTTTGTCGCTGCTTTTAATTGAACTTTTCATATCTTATACTGCACTGTAACTTTTATCCATGTATTTTTTCTTTTAATGTTTATTTTATTAGCTTTTCTTTTTAATGACTGATTTTAAATGCCATTTTCTTAATGTCTTTCATTTTTTGTAAAGCACTTTGAATTGCCTTGTGTTGAAAAGTGCTATATAAATAAACTTGCCTTGCCTTGCCTAGTCAATACAAGATTCACCCAAGCCAAATGTATTTAGTGTGAAAAACAAATAATCCCATTTTATGCAGTAAAGTGTGTTTCAGCATCCAATGAAACCACAATGCCTTTAATATTGGTTTGCTGACAGAGCTGAATGATGTTGCATCACCTTCTCATTATTACAGGAATTCTCCCAGCAATGAACCCAGTTTGATAATTCTTGATAATATTTGGAAGGATTTTCTATAAGGCAAGTGTTTTTGTTTGGAGCTTGAAATCCAAGTTTAACAAACTGATGGGTCGGAAAGACGAATATTCATCCTTTGGTTTATCCTTCTTAAGAATCAAGCTGATATTTGCTTCTGTAAGTGTTTTGGAGAGAGCCCCCCACCTCAATAGAGTGATTAAACAGGTTCATCAAGGGTTGAGTCACCAATGATTTAAACTGATTGCATGATGAAGCCTCTATTATCCCTTCCAATGTTATACGTTTATTAAGCTCTATTTTTTATCCATCATTAGTTTTAGGAAGTTTCAGCTTGGAGAAAATTAGACTTGAGACCCCTGCTGGCTATTTACTTGTATAAAGCTTCTCATAAGGTTTTTAGCAAGGTGGTGAGAGATGCTAAACGACAATACTCTGAGAAACTCCAACACCAGTTCTCAGCAAACGACTCTGCTTCTGTCTGGCGTGGACTAAGGCCCCGTCCACACGGAGACGAAACCAATTCCGTTTCCGTGTTTCCGTTACGGCCTTGTGTGGCCGAATGGGCTAAACGAAAGAGAAAGGTTGCGGATACAACCGTTTGCGTTATCATGTAAACACCGCCTCAGTCTCACACCTCCACGTCCCCCTCCCCTTCAGTGTCCCACTTTCCCACACCACTGACCTCCCCCCACACATCAAATTCTCTCTCTATCAATGAAAGGGATGTAAACTAACTTTTTTGAAAACCCAGTAGCAGAAAAGCGGCTGGCCCTGATAATGTCTCCCCCTCCACATTGAAGTATTGTGCTGATCAGCTGTCTCCGGTGTTTACAGACATCTTTAACACCTCACTGGAGACATGCCACGTTCTTAGCATGCTTCAAAACCTCCACCATCATCCCGGTTCCCAAGAAAACAAGGATCACAGGATTAAACGACTACAGACCCTTCGCCCTGACCTCTGTGGTTATGAAGTCCTTTGAGCGCCTTGTCCTGCCCCATATCAAATCCATCACAGACCCCGTCCTGGACCCCCTGCAGTTCGCCTACAGAGCCAACAGGTCTGTGGACAACGCTGTCAACATGGCCCTTCACTTCCTCCTCCAGCACCTGGACACAGCAGGAACTTACGCCAGGATCCTGTTAGTGGACTTCAGCTCTGCCTTCAACACGATCATCCCGGCTCTGCTGCAGGACAAGGTCTCCCAGCTGCACATGCCCGACTATCAATCTAGTGAAGAAAAGGATGGATATGCAGAACATTTCCTCTGTTAAGGATGCCTTTGGTAAAGTTAAACTGGATAGCAATGGCATAAATAAGGCTTTGACGAATTTTATCAGAATCAAAAACGGGTTTATTGGCAGGTTTGTTACCAAATTCATATCATTTTTGCTTTGCAAATCTTATATTCTGCTCTGCCTTTTTAGAGAGCAATGAATTAAGTGTTGCTCTAGTTGCGAGAGTTATTTCAAGATTGGACTCAGTGGGGTCCTGGTTATATGGCCTTTCACATTCAGAAAGTTGTAGTTCTAGCTTCCACTGCTCTTCCGTCTTATAAATATATAATTAGGCCATGGACACTACTCCCACAAAATAGAAGTAGATACCTCAGGTGTGTCATTACCAGTGGCGACTGGTCATTAGGGGACAGCCCCACCTAGTGTCAGCAGAAAGTATTAAAATAATAATTCCAAAAAAATGCAAAGAAATGCAAAAACAATACATCTTAAAATATATTTTACGATCATGTTTAATCATCTGATTCGTCTATACATTGCTGTTTTAGTCTGTGTTAGTCTAATTAGTGTCTACAGTGTGCCTATTGAGCCATTTTGAGCGACGTGGGTCAAGCCCATGGTCAAGCCCCGATCATGCCCCTCCCTCTCACTGTGTAAGTGAATGGGTGCTGTAAAAAGTCCCGCGAAAAGTGTAGTGTGTGAAGAGGAGACGAGAGAGGTGCAGTGACACGTCCTAAAACCCGGAAGTAAGCTGCGCATGGGTTCCCTCGAAAACAAGCAATGAGATTTCTCCATAGGATTTTAGAAAATAGCTCCAAATAAGATCTGTGGGAAACGTACCTGTTAGATAAATGCACGTTTTGTTCAGCCGGATAATATCCACATGTCTACCCTACTTTTATCATTTTCTAATCATAAATCTATCGATCATAAATCTATCGATTCGATTTATGATTCGACTTTTGAAACTACAAGAAGATAAGGAGGACTTTTACAAAAAAGTAATAGAGATTTTTGTGTGGTGTGTATTACATCGCCAACTATTTGAGTGCTCTTGGGCCTCCCCATGTAACCATTTTAAGTATACAGGAGCATGGTCTGATATTGTGATCAGAGGTTGCGCTAGAGTTTTTCGCTGTCCGTAATTTTGACAGGATCGTAACATTTCCGTCAAAATCCATTATAACCCGTCGGCCTGTACACAACTCTGGGGGGGGGGAGGGGGCGGGGGTGGAGAGAGCACGCTTGTGGACTGTCAACGGGGGGGACGCCTCCTGGCTGTTAGCGCCGTGTTATGCATGCCCACTGCACCTCACGGGAGCGCGCACAGCGTAAAGCAAATGCTCACAGACATTTCAATGATTTGTTCTGCAAAGTTTTGTTTGGAAACGGTATAATTTCCTTTTGGGCGGGCATGCATAACACGGCATAACCCCGGAGCCCTGCTGCGGGGAAACTTTGGCGCTGTTCTGAGTTTGTACTCTCCGCCGACCCATTCTCACAGCGTTTATCAGCCTTTTTCTTACTTAATATAAATCCACACATTGTTTTTACTACTTTATTTTAATTGTATAATGTCTGACTTTTTTTGCCATCAGGTGGGGGGGTAGGGGCTCAGAATACTGAAATCTGTATTGCTTCATCGAGTAGGGAGCTCTATGCAAATCTATGGGACTCCCTGATAGTTGTTTGTCGACACTAATGGCGCTTTCACACTGCAGGCTTGGTTTGGTTTGGTTTGGTTTGGTTTGTCTTGTTTTGGTTAGGCCTTATTAGGCCTGGCTCACTTTAATGCTGCGCTCACATTACAGTTTAGGAGCTGGGGCAGTTACTATAGTAACGCAGTGTAGGCGGAGCCGTGACGTCATCTTCAATGAGCACCCCAGAAAAACAACATCAGCTGTTAGCTGTTAGCTGTTAGCACTCAAGCTCACAGCTCCTCATATCTGTTAAGAAACTAGACAAAAGTTATAAACAAGTACAAACCACAGACTGTCTGTGTCATGGTGAATACAGTCGCTGGTTTATTTATGTCTGTATAGGCCGTTGTTGTGAGTGTGTACGGTCGGAGCATATATTGCGTTAGCTTAGCCGATCTCCCGATTTTCTCCGAAAAACTTCCGGAGAAAAACCCACAGTTTAAAGGGGAAAATGGGAGAACACCTCAGGGAGAGCAACAGAGGAGGGATCCCTCTCCCAGGACGGACAGACGTGCAATAGATGCCGTGTGTAAATCGAAGAGATAATACATTTTACAGCGTAGGTAGACCGAATGTTTGGAAATGCATGTGTCTGTAATAAGAAGATGCATCACGCATTTTAAAAGGTTCTTCGCCTGCCGTCTGTCTGCAGACTTGTCAAAGCATTAATTCATGATTTGTACTAACCGGTATCAGTATGTTGTTACTTTCGGCATCATTTTGAAACGTGTATTACAATTAAATCACGGTCAAATATGTTTAGCATATTCCGCCCAGTTGTTGGCCCCGCTTGTTGCCCTCGATAGAACCACAACTTTGTCGGGCCAGAAAAAAGTAGGAAAAGTACCCCCGGGGCGGAACTAGGCCTAGTGTGAGCGCAACCAAAAACAGGCCCCACACGGTTCGGCACGCTTAAAGCGAGCTCCGCGCTGCTGTGCGACAACTAAGAACGCTGGGCACCTTACTTGCACACCGGACACTCACGGGGTAGTGGTGGAGAGGAGATCCCTCGATACCAGCAGCTGACAGACATTCAGCTCGGCTGTCACAAGGACATACACAGGAAATCATTCCTGATCATTACATTGCCTTTCATTTAGCTGGTGCTTCTATCTGAAGATAGGTAGAATAAGTGCAATAAACTATGAAGAACCTGCAGGTGCATTCGCTGCATCATGTCACTTCGGAAATTCTAAATATTTTCCTCAGTGACAGAGCCAGTCCCCTGAACACAATGGAATGTATTATGAGAAGACAAAACAGTGATTGAAGTGTCAGTTTACTGGATGTGAACAATAGTGAGACACGCCCAGCTCAGCTGACACATTGACTGACACCTCACACACTCCACTCTAATTTAAGCTCTACTCACAGAACTCTGTAAAACACTTACGACACCAGATAATATATCAAGAATGAACTTCATATGCACATTTAACTGCCTGCGAACAAAACCAAAATGCTATACTAATTATATTGTAAAAAAAAATTAAAATTGTGTGAAAGCAATTTGACCCCTTAAGCAAGGACTTTCACACACAGAAATGCCGACACACAGAGACACTATTACTGACTTGGTTTCCTCATACCTGCGTGTGTTGTTAACCGATTCCCAGAACTGGAAACTTTGGCTGCTCTTTTGTTTGTGGAAAGCATCAGACAATTGGTGGTTTAACACTATTGTATGTGCTGTGCTTTCAGTGACAGCAGGTTTCGATGTTGGTCCAGCTTTTTCTGGAAATCTCGTATTTTTTTGTTCCCACTAGACCAGGGGTGGGGAACCTTTTTCCTCTCAAGGGCCATTTCAATTTTTACAACATCCTCCTTTTTTTTTTTAAATATTGAAGTTAAAAGCATCAATCTGGTGCACTTTGAGAGCAAAATTAAGAGATCTATGTATACATCTCTCAACACCCATGTGAACCAGAACTGTAAACATATTTTCTTTTTCTTTATGGATATTTTACAAATCACTCCCCTTTTAAACTGTATTCTTGTTTATTAATAAGAACTTTTTCTTTACTGTCATATAGTATTTTATACCTGTTTTAACTATAATGATCATATACAAGTGTTTCTTTACCTCACTGAGCTGAAGTTATCAGCCTCTCAGTCTGTCAGGAGAGAGCTCTCTTCCACCAGGTTGTAGAAAAAGCTCTGAAATTAAATTATTATAATTAATATAATTATTATTATATTATAATAAAAGTTATATCCGTTAGCATAGCTAGCTAACTCGATGCTAATAACAACAATCCTCGGTACCACTCTCTCTCTCTCTCTCTCTCTCTCTCTCTCTCTCTCTCTCTCTCTCGCTCACACAAAATACGCTCGTGCCACACACACAGAGCCGAGCTTGAATGACACACAAAGACCCAGAAGTAGTTGTACTGTAATGTAGCATATTATTTTCGAAGGCGTTATTGTATGATCATATGACAGATGAACAGATCACTACTGGGCTTACAACTAAAGACACAGCCATGCAAAAACTGCGGCATGTGTACGGCTCCTTATGTGTACTGCAATTGTTGAAGTGCTGGAGCGGCGTTCCGGCAACACTACACCACGTGATGACACGTTACGCTCGTGTTGTGTTCAATTAACCTGTCCTTGGCCAGGAAAAACAGGCAGTCGCTTGTTTAATTCTATTGCGGTCTAGATTTCTTGAATTATTATTTTGTGCGTGTGTTTCGAAATTACCTCGAGGGCCCTATCAAATGGTCTCGCGGACCGTACAGTATACGGCCCGGAGGCCGGAGGTTCCCCACCCCTGCACTAGACTGTCCAAATGGAGGGAAGATCAGGACAATGACAGTGTAGGACAGGGATCCCCAACTACATTTGTCCAAGGGCCAAAATGTATCCAATAGACACTTTCGCGGGCCAGCGATTTTTATATATAGCCCAGAATTTTGAAATTGTTGACCGGGGGAGGGCTGCTTGTGGAGCACGCTCAGGTACTGCGGAGCGCATAAAGCTTAACAGACTCTTCACGCTAACGAAGGATTACTTCTTCTTAAGGGCAGGGAAGGCTATGCAGTATGCAGTCTACCGTCCCGCAGCTGCTGCCTCTCTGTTGGACTCCGTTGACCAGGTCTGGTGGTGACCGTCTGGTCGCGGTGCTAGTCCGCGTCGTCTGTTTATGTAGACAATTATATGTCCATAGAACAGAACATTACAGATGGATCGATATATAGTTATAGATAGAGAGAGAGAGAGATAGAGAGATTTGTACACAAGTCCAACGCCAAGCGTTTAAATCAGCACTGGTAGCGATATTTTATACTTCATGCTATCTGCACAAACTATATCATATGAAAAGCAGAGAGTCCACAGATTATATTGGTATAAGTGTCATCCCTGTGCGATCAAAACTCACTGTTCTGTATGATAAATAAAAGAACATTGTACCTTGCAAATCAATAGCGGGTACATTTTACCCGTTGGCGGTTTTAGGTATACAGCGACCTCTGGCGGTTCTAGTGTTAATCAAGTGGTTTCCAAACGGACGTCGTTTCACGTGACGCTCCGGAGGAAAGGACGTCCCATTACTCTTAAAACTAATTTCTCTGCTTCTCGTGGTTTCCTTGCGTTTATACATTTTAAGAATGGCGTTTATCTTTTTTGAGAATGAGTTCTTATTTTATTTTATTTATTTGGGTCTACAACAGATGATACAAATGTTTGTGTCAGTAAATGTGTACGAACAGAGGCAGGGGTGTTTGTGAAAACAACGGGGACAGAGCTGGCTGCTGTCAGACGAACAGCTGTGCGGCGTCATCACAAACGGACGTCGCTTCACGTGACGCTCCGGAGGAAAGGACGTCCCATTGCTCTTAAAACTCATTCTCTGCTTCTCGTGGTTTCCTTGCGTCTCTCCATGCTTCCCTGGTGGGAGGGACTAGTCGCAGGAAAACGACGCAAGTGAGGGACGCAAGGAATCCATTTAACCGAAGTGAAACGCACCCCAAGCTACTAATTCTGCTGCGGCCAAATAATCGCTCTGATCTGGTGAGGTGGGGGCATCTTGCGGCTCTTAGCAATGAGCGAGATGCCAAAAACACCCGCTTCGGACCCGGAAGTGCCCGACAACGGCAAACGGAGCCATCCGCCCCGCTGGAATGGCGAACGTGAATGGCGAACGTGAATGGCGAACGTGAATGGCGAACGTGAATGGTGAAAGTGAATGGCGAACGTGAATGGCAACGCCTCGGACATATCCTGGTCCCCCAAACACTCGAAGCAGAGGTGGTGGGGATAGGCACCCGCTATTTAAGCTAGGGCACTCCATGAAGGTATGATAACTCTTTCTTCTTCTTTCAAAACGTTTGACTTTCTCTGCTTCAGTTGTTGCTCGCTCGCTGAAGAGACAGGAGCAGGAGGCGTGGCCACCTTATATACAGTGGGCTTGTGCACGCATTCAGGCAGACCCGCCCAGAGGGCCGGCTACGTTTATAGATATCTCAGTAGATGAATGCTCGCATCGTATGGTCAAGGGGTAGTACCCATAGAGTCCAGTAGAGGGCGGAGCCTGTGTAAGATAAACCCTTGTTTTCATTATTTCTTTACTTGTTTATGGAGCAGCATTTTTTCCAGTGTGGACTTTCATGGTTGCAACAGTGATTCATTGATTTATCTCCAGTCATTTATGATGCACCCCTAACATGTTCAAGATAACAGATCCACACGTATAAAAGCTCTCTGCTGATCAGTGAAGGCAGGTCTTAGCACTGTGAGCATGTCATCTGATCTGTGTCCGTTTCCTGAGCTCTCTGTAGCTAGTGTGACATTCAAGAGTTATGTTTAGAGTTCTGCAGACTGTATGCATTACCTTGCATTAAATTGCTTTAGGTAGACCGGATGGCCATCCAATCATATTCTTTCAGGCAAAATAAAAAAAAGAAAGGACCAATCACAGTCCTGCCACAGACAGATATTGGATTTTTTTAATTATTTGGCAGTGCCCTTGATTTATTTATTGCTTTCAATATAGCAAAAAGGTTTTGGGATCAGATTAACCACCCTATCTTTAATGCATCAATATTCATATTCCAATACAAAAATAATATTAAAGTACATTTTGATTCTAATACTGTTGTAAAAAATACATATAAGTACAATTAAAATGCAGGAATTTGGCCTGTAATTACGTTTTTCTACAAGGGGTACAGCTGTTTTTTATCCAAGCAAAATATCGGAGTACTGCGTCCACCGATATAACAAGAAGAATGAACACTTGAAATTAATTGAATACACAAATATTATTATTGTCAGATCTACATCCCGATATAGGACAAACAGTCACACACTGACAGCTGTCTTTCTTGTCCTCAGGATGTTGGACTTGCTGCATTCAGGATAGTCAGAGTGGAGGCCAGGTGTATGGATTGCTGTCATATGTGGGGTGGGGGGGTTTAGTATTATACTTATACTTATATAACATACTCAAGCAAAGTCGTCACATTAATAGAAATATAGCTATTCCACTCTCACATACTATAAATAACAACAATAATGACATCAACATGAATCAGATGTAAAGTATGAAAATGATCGGGGGTGCACAAATTCACGACCGGATTCCTGTGTCAGAGAGAGAGACAAAGAGAGAGAAAGTTTGACATTTTACAATTATGTCATTTTATAAAAAACTAAATCCATCATTATCATTAAGAAGTAAAGAAATGTGACCGTACATGCTTTACTTCACCTTTTAAATAATAATTTCCCTGGCCTCGTTCAAATCTTTGTTTTGGCCTAATCCAAAACATACGCGCTCTCGCTAAACGGTACTACGACACGGGTTATCAAGTGGATCGCTCAAGCCAGCCGTGCCCTATCTAGTTAGGTGCGCGTTCACATGAAAGGGGTGGTATTTGGAGCATTCGACCAATCACAAACATGGAGAAGCGTACTGACAGCGCAGCGTCATACTTCCTGAATGAAAAGTCAACTATATAATTAGACAAATATGAAGACGTTAAACTTTAAACATCCATGACTCAAACACTTTATCCAGGATAAAAGCCACATAGTTGCACCTGTAAGGTGAATACAGCTGGTAACAGAAAAAGTGTTTGAATGCGTACATTAACAGGTTTATGATCTGACTTTAATTACATTTGACTCGAGTGTTTCGTCAACTTAATGTGTTGCTTAAAATAATACTTCTGCATACAGTATGTGACACTGTGAGTGTTGCACGGCCAGATACGGCTCAGCTGACTCAGATAAGGAGATATATGACACATTATGATGTGATATGCCGCGGACTGTAGCCTACTGTTACTTTCAAATCAAATCAAATCAAGTTTTATTTATATAGCACATTTATAAACGATTTTTGGTCGAGCCAAAGTGCTGTGCATATAATAAAAATAGCCTACAGTAGAGACACTTTACAGCAAATACAACAGCACAGATTGTTCAGAATATCAGTATGAGAAAAACGACACCCTCTGTCCTTAGACCCTCACATCGTACAAGGAAAAACTCCCGGAGAAAACCCACAGTTTAAAGGGGGAAAATGGGAGAAACCTCAGGGAGAGCAACAGAGGAGGGATCCCTCTCCCAGGACGGACAGACGTGCAATAGATGCCGTGTGTAAATCTAAGAGATAATACATTTTACAGCATATAGACCGTAACTTTGATCCGGTTACTTCTGTTGTGGCAGATATTTAAGTAAGCTTTCTTAACGCTAATGTTATAATAGTCAGATTGCTCTGAAGATGGGAGGTGATATTCTATTAATGTTCACGTTCACACAGTCGGTGATTTTTGCCGGCCGGCTTTCCTGCAGAGGTAGTTTGTCTGTATTTCCTTTCTCCTGTAATGTGACTTGATCACTTTAAACTCTGCACACAGAGCTCTGATTGGTCAGCAGGCAGTGCTTTCACTGAGTTGATCTCTTAGCCTGCAACCTAACCTGGTCCCGACCAGGTTAGCCGCTAAGCATAAGTTACCATGGAGATCTAGCCTGCTAAAAAGAGAACCAGCTTCGTAGGACCGGAAAGCCAGAGTTTTCCCTGAATTTAGCCGGCTAAGCGAAAATCCTGCTTCGTAGTATACCCCCCTGAAGTGTTCGCTGATGATGAATCATAAACAACTTGCTGTATGTTCTGAGCCCACTGGATGGCGCTCTGCTCAATAAAGGGTTTAAGCTCACTGAATGGCAAGCCCTTTCGATGTTTCTTTGAACCGAGATTGCCATCTAGTGGGCTGAACTACAGCTTCATTTGGAGATGACCAACCACCTGTCCTGTTTTGAACCATCTTTTTATTCTATTGCCATAATACAAAATAACCTTTAAACAAATCACATATTTTGCTGAACAATACTAAAGAGCTCTTTTATCATGGCACTACAACTAGGGGAGGAAACCAAAGTCCCAGGATGCTTCACCAGTGATAAGTTTTGTCTTGGTGCAAAAAGTTTAGAGGGCGAACATATGAGCGAATGTTCCAAATAATCAGAACACCTCTAAAAGGAATACAACACGTTTGTTGAACATTATGGATCTGGTCCATCCTTTTCTTCACTATTTGCAATAGAGTTTAATTGCATGTCTTAAGCATGGTTACTACAATGACTTTCAATCAGAGTTTGTGAAATAAAAATAAGATTTACCAATAAGACCCACCTTGTTAATGAGATTTCTCTTTGAACATTTACTGTGGTCACTGTATAATGTCAGCCAGCTTCTCATGGTAGTACTCATAGTTTTCTTTGCAGTCCTCCCACAGGTTCAGGGGCTGATCCTCGTTCTCCACAAATGTCTCCCAGGCGTAGGAGAAGTCCAGAGGCTTCATCACCCGCAGCTTACAGCCAGCAGCATGCAGCGCCTTCAGCCCGTCCTGGATCTCTGGCTCCTCCCACTCAAAGAGCCGAGCAGAAAAGATGCTCAGCTTCACGTTGGTCCTGGCCTTCAGCACTTCAGCTATCTTTGTTGCACAAGCAGAGCATGGACTTGAAGACACATACCTGAGAGCAAAGTAGATAAGGAGAAACGCCTTTAATTTCCAAACATGCTTGCACGTCTCTGTTCATTTTAAGGATAAACAGATAAAGATGCAGTTAGAACGTTCACATTTTTGCATGCAAGTGTGTTCCTTAAGGAGACATTCACCACGTCACAGTCAGGTTTCTGTCGAAAGATACAGTTTAAAAGTGTTTATGTGAAAGAAGATATCCCGAACGGTCCAGCTCACTGGGAGAGCAGGTGAAGACCTATAAGAGGGTTCTTCTAAAATACGAGTGGTGGGCCTTCTCTGCTGGCCTAAACACTGTCAGAATCACTAACCTTTTAATATAGTTTTTTACATTAATGTATGTATTAAATCAGCCTGCATTTCCTTGGTCATTTACAACGTCCTGCTCTATTTGGCTTATTGTCATTATTTATTTTTGCTGAAATGTGTATAGTTGACTTCATCTTCATCTGCATTACTTGCACATTGATCTGCACTATCATTTTCTAATCTGTTTCTTCTTGCACTATTTAATTGTTTTTATCGTTTTTTGTCTTATATTGCCATTTCTACACTGTAGCTACTGTGCATATGAGATTAAAGCCTTTGAATCTTGAACTGAATACATTATTTCCAATAATCTGTTCTCTTCATTTTATAACTGTGTTGCGCTCGGTGGCGCTGCGTCCAGTAATGGTTGTTAATGTTGGAGCTTTAATCCAATCATATTTCAGTCAGAATGTGTTGCTGGGTCAAATACATCTGTCTGAGGCCTTCAGAATCGACCTTGTAATTTAAAACAAATGACAATGAAACTGTTGCATTGACCAATCAGATTTAGAGTTGGCGGAACCGGGGCCATCTAGCAGGCGTATGATGACGTCGGAATTTTCACGTCCTTTGATTGGATTGTCAGCGCTACTAACAGTATTTAGCGTGTTTAGCGTGTTTAGCGTGTTTAGCGTGTTTAGCGCGTTTAGCGTGTTTAGCTACCGGTAGCGACCTGCTAGCAAACGGCATCTGTAGCGTCCTTAGTAACTACACACTCTTATTTTCGTGTAAATCTTAAGGCTGTTTTTTTAAACCCACAATGGCTGACAGCAGAGGATACATTTATTTGGTGAAGCTAGCAAGTCTGTCACAGCCGGTGAAAGGGTTTGTCCGCCACTTTCATTTCACTAACTACAGCCAACTGCACACTACTACTACTACTACTACTACACACTACTGCACACTGCTGGGAACGCCTGATATTCACAACTGATCCACTGTTTGGAGCCATAGAGGGTTTGAAACTTGAGTTGCCTAACCAAGGCAGCAGCGAGACACAAAGCACTTACAAGAGTGGATCTACAGCTTAATGAACAGCAGGGAAACGGAGCTCCACTATGGTTTTTACCAGAAATACGACTGGACAGACTGGACTTTCAGCATTAGCCTCCATGATGATAGAACAGGACTTATTATTGGAACTCTTGTTGAGGAAAGAAAGGAGGATGGATTTTGTGTACAAATAATCAATGTATTGGTGAGTAAAAGCTATAAGGCTTTAATTTAAATGTCTTGTCATTTTATGAAGTAAATATTGATGCTTCTGCTAGAGAGGATGTATGTTGTCTGCGGTGGCTGCATTGAAACGTGTTGAATTGTGTTGTTTGGGTTTCCTGCTTTAGTAATGACATTCATTCTCGCTACAAAAGATACCTGTCTGTGATGCAACACCCTGTCTACTAAGTTTCTTTATAATATTAATGGTTTCTATAGCCGTGACGTCATAATGATGATATTAAGAGGTGGTTTGATTCAGGTAGGAAGCTACTGAAGGCCTACTGTAGGTGGGAAATACACAGCCCATTACTGTAAAATACATATGTGGTTTATTTCTGCATTGAAGATCATAAAAGCATTAATTCAAACGCAAGTGGCAAAATATAAATGGAAAAAACAACAATAAAATTGTCCCCATTGAAATAAGGTAATTTTAAATTAGCAACCTTCTCTGTGCCACATACCATGGGACAGTTCAAATAAGTTACGTACCAGGTGACTGTGTATTTGAGTGCAGGGTCGTAGTGAGGCAGGCATTGTGGGAAGAAGGCCTCTTCAGCATGAGAGCCGGAGTGCTCGTCCTCCAGATATCCCCGCAGCAGCCCATCATCAGACGTCCCACAATCCACCAGGTAGCACAGGAAGGTCTTGTTACGACCTGAGGAGTACTCCACGTTCTTGAACTGGAACTTAAAGGCAAAAGGATCAATCCGGTCCCTGTGTATAACAGAATAAATGAAAGAAACATTGGTATGTTACTTTTCATTTTTTGGCATATTTAATATTTCTCTGATGATCTGCAGAGACAACCAACCTACCAAAAGTAAAGATAGATTTCCTTCTATTGTTCAAACGAGCTATGCATGTAACTTTAACAAACAGATGAAATCATTGTCACTGTATTAACGGTGTATTATCCTGGTATTTCATCGCTAATTGTTTTACAAAATATCTGCAAATAAGTAAAACTGCAGCCTTTTACAACCTTTAAGCTGGGAAACATCAGTCAGTTTTTGTCGTGAAAGAGGATATTGTGTTTTGACAGAGGAAAACATCCCCTCATAAAAAATAGTATTAATAACCAATGCAACGTAGCCACTGTCATGCCACTGGGTAGCTGTGTGTGTGTGTGTGTGTGTGTGTGTGTGTGTGTGTGTGTGTGTGTGTGTGTGTGTGTGTGTGTGTGTGTGCGTGTGTGTGTGTGTGTGTGTGTGTGTGTGTGTGTGTGTGTGCGTGCGTGCGTGCGTGCGTGCGTGTTGATTGGATTCCCAGAAAAAGGCTAGTCACTGTGACCTTTTTACCTGTGCTGGACTATGGTGATTTGTTGTATATGAATGCACCTGCCCATTGCCTGAACAAGTTAAATGCCGCCTATCACAGTGCACTGAGATTTGTCACAAATTGTAAAGCACTTACACATCACTGTACCCTGTATACCAAGGCATGTTTGCCATCACTTACTGTACGGAGGCCATGTTGGGTAAACTCCCGTATTACATCTGTACACTGATAAAACAGAGAGTTGCAAGCAGCTATTGTCTGAGATCACTTGACGTAGTGTTGTTAGATGTGCCAAGAGCAAGGACTGTCTTAGGTAAGACAGCTTTTATGTGCGCAGCGCCACTTGCTTGGAATAGTCTACAGCTAAAATTGAAACTGAGCAATTTTATTCCTCTGAATGTTTTTAAATCAAGGCTAAGTGAAATGCTCTTTGAAACTATGGGTATTTGTAAATGTTGATAAGTATGTAAATGTAGCTTGTAAATACGTTGTATGATATCCTCTATTGTTTTTATGTTGTTTTATGTTTATGTGGAACTTAATTGCTGCAGGTCTCCCTTGAAAAAGAGATCTATGATCTCAATGGGACTTATCTCAATAAATAAAGGTTACAAACAAACAATTGTCAGCGCTACTAAACAGTGTTTAGCGTGTTTAGCGTGTTTAGCGTGTTTAGCGTGTGTAGCTACCGGTAGCGACCTGCTAGCAAACGGCATCTGTAGCGTCCTTAGCAACTACACACTCTTATTTTCGTGTAAATCTTGAGGCTGTTTTTTTAAACCCACAATGGCTGACAGCAGAGGATACATTTATTTGGTGAAGCTAGCAAGTTGTTGGTCCTTTGGAAAGCCATGAACACAGCAGCCTAAAAGACATCCCTCAAAGAGGAACACTGATCAAATGCTGATATATTCTTCAACATTCCCCTCTGTCCTAGTTCCATCCACACACAGGTGAAAGCGGCCAAACATCAACACAATCACAATCTGGAACCAAAAGATTGTCTGCTAAAGGAATACAGAAGGACAGCTGGAAGCATCTGAACTGATCAGATCCTCCTCATCATGGAATTCATGGTAAAGGTATTTCCTGTGGTTTAAAACCTACTGGTGGACATTAACTCTCTGGCGTATGGGTTTATGTACATCTTTGAACATATGACTTACTAGTATGTTCAGAGTAGAGGGCATTAGGTCGGCACACCATTACAAATAGTTACAAATTATATCGGACCAAGCCGAGGAACACAGGAAAGATGCTCCCCTAATTCTAAACAAGCTTAAAGGTGAGGTGTCATGGCCATTTCCACTGATCATAATTCCATTGTTGAGGTATACTAAAATAGAAAAATACTGTGCAATTTTCCAAACTCACATTGGTTTCGCATACAGCATCTCTGTAAAGTGTGTGTATTCACTTTCTCCACTAAACGGCTCACTGCAGCTCTCCTCCCCCCTCCCTGTGAGCCCAGTGTGCTCCGATTGGTCAGCTCGGCCCCTCTGTTCTGATTAGTCAACCACCAGAGAGGCTCCGCTCCGAAAGGTGGCTTAGCTGACAGTTAGCTGCTAGCTAGCTGAAAACACCAACGGTAGCACACACCATGATTCGCCAATATATACACCTTACACACCCCATAACATGTACAGATTCGAGTATAGACATTTGGGGCGTAGAACGGAAGAAGAGTACGTTATTTTTACCTGTAATAAACTACTACTTTGTTTGATGAAAAATCAAATCATGGTTTGCTATATATGAATGATATGTTATAGGAGCAAATACTTCAGGGAAGAAAGGCTACTAAGTATTTTCTATCAAACTTTATTTTAGAAATGTACAAAATGAACATAAATATACATATATACACGGTATATCATCCATTCCTCCCCGCCGTCTTGTAAGCTACAGCCGGGGCTGAGGCATCAGTGGTCATCCCGTCTCAATCATGTATTGTCCGCCAGATACGCCAGGAGTTTCCTGATCTGGCTGGATGAAATCAAATGCAAATCAGAAAATATTATATAATAGAAACGTAGTTGTTTTAGATTCGTTAGTAGTAGTTGTGGACTTGTGGTAGCAGTGTGTATCTCAACACCGTTAGCTTGCCAGCTAATATGCTAACCTAGGTTTCTGGTTTACCTTGGTAGCATATGAACGTTAGCTCGGAGAAAAGGCAACTAATGTAGTGTAATAAAACCACTATGAACAAAAGCTAGTGGTTCATATTAGGCTAGCAATAACGTGTTTACAATTGCAATCTTATACAGTAGTCTACTACGTTCGGTCATTCGTTGTAGCTGGCATGAAAACAATGTTTTCGCCTAGCTAGCCTCGTTAGCATGCACAGAGCTGCGTCGCAGCTTGGAGGAAAACCACATATAATGTACTGGCCGTAAGGGAAATCACCCGGAGTATACTGTATGAGTATTCCGTGTGTGAATGCAGACATTATCCTGCCATAACAAACATGTAAAGCCATCTGCTGACATTGTAGTTTATATGTGTAAACGTTAGCAACTGAGTTAGCCCAGTTAGCACCATGTCAATGGCTCAGCACCCCAAAAAACGTTTACCCATTTTCACAGTTGTGGTAGATATAGCTTGCTTGTTTTAAACATCATAAATACACAAACAACAATGAATACTTACAGATTGGGTACCCGAATCTCCCGCTGGTCCAAACAAAGTAGGAACAGCATCGTCCTTCAGTATCCTACGCTGTATATATCCGGTATGAATCGCTCCATGTTTTGTGAAGCTATTCTCCGTGAAATGCCGCACACACAGTAAAATACCGGCTCCAACATCTGAAGGAACAGTGTTAAAAAGGAATGTCAACCACTGACTTCGTCCTGCCCTCGGTAAGGCATGCATTGAATATTTCCCCTCACAAGACAGGAAACAGACCCTCGTTGGCATGACTGGATACAGTTTTGAACTGAACCTGAGATTCCAACAGTATATATGCTAGGCTGGCAGAGGGTACGGCCATAGCTCTGGGCGTGGCTACTGGGTGCTCCTACGACACAGCACCCAGGAAGTAAAAAATGGACAATGACGTATCTCCAACAAGACGTTTTGGGGAGGTATTTTCTGTTTTAGAGTTGTACTCACTACAGGGTGTACTTTGAGGGTTTTGACTCTGCACACCATTTACATGCAGAAAAACCTTCATAACACACAAGGGGACGGGTAATAACTGGAATAGCATGACACCTCACCTTTAATCTGGCTGGGAAACTAAGCAATGTATACAGGAACAGACTTGGTTTGCACTTTTTTCCATTTTAGATGAGGGCATCTACATTACCTACCAACCCACAAACTGTCAAAAGAAATATTTTCCGGTAACTTATAAACATGATCATGAATTACAATACGTGTCACATTATCCATTCAAAAGAACTTGTGTCCGCCTATCAAACTATTTTACAATCCAACACTATTTAACTCGCAATTTCCTACCAATTTTTTTTTCAAGTCAAGTGTTTTTCAAATGTTTCTACACTGATTCTTTATCTTGACTCATGAACAACAACGATGTAATACACAATTTTTTTTTCTTGTTTAATTTTTTGAAATAATAATGTCCCCAACTGATAATGGAAAGGTGGATTTTGAAGGGATGTTAATATTTACATTAACATTTGCAAAAACAAACTCAATACAACCAGCTGAGGTGAGCTCCTCTGTGTAAAGTCTGCAGTGTACCGGGTGAAGAGAAGTGGCCATGCTTTTTTATGACTTGATCTGTTATCTTTGTTAACATGATCTGCACCGGAACAGCTTATGTTTTCAGTTACAATGCAAACTCCCCCGAAGTAACCCACTGTGACAACCCTTGGTTAAACCTACAATTAGCTCCACAACCCCAAAACCTGCTTCATAGTTCACGGATCTGGTCTGGTCTATTTTGAGAGATTTGCATATTTTCCAAAGATACGTTGAAAAGGGGAGATCCTGCCTCAAGGTCAGAGTCAATCCTGGGTGTAGCAGCAGGCCGAGCCTCCGCACAGGGCCCGAGCCCCCGCACAGGGCAGAGCCCCCGGACAAGGCACAGGGCCCGAGCCCCCGCACAGGGCACAGAGCCCGAGCCCCCGCACAGGGCACAGAGCCTGAGCCCCCGCACAGGGCCTGAGCCCCCGTGCAGGGCCGAGCCCGGTCTTTTAAATAGACAGCAGGATATTATATAGCCACAGCACCTGTTTTTGTTTTGTAGGTCAGGCGAGCATGAAAGATAGTTATATGGTGTCCGGTTGAAACGGTTACGGGGCAGATCTAATTGAACCAATCTGCAATTGCTGATAATTTCAACTGTATGATTAGTAGATTGCTTTTCCTGGGTAGCAGTTGTTATAAAGCAGGCCAGCATACTCTTTATCTCTGCCAGTCAACTCAGTAGACGCATGTTAAACATTGTTATTATTAAAGCATGGGAATGCCCTATGTGTGCGACTTCAAAGCAGTAGTCTTCAGCTGTCATTTCAGTCAGGCTTTGGAAAATCCCACTCCATCAGTTTGTTTTATTTTATTTACTATACGTGGAAAGATCAACAGAAGATATTGAATATAGTCCATCACGCTATTTTATTTTCCAAACTGAAATGTATTGGTTTAAATGATGCAGAAATAAAATGGGTTAGCATGGGCTATTATTCTTCATGGATTCGGAAGAGTAAGTACTTACTCTAAAAACTATATTTTCTTTATTTCATAGCAGGTACAACAACATGCACCACTCCTCAGGGACGGACTGGGACTACAAATCAGCCCGGGACTATCGACCGGCCCACTTCGGTACCGCCGGCCCACCTTGGTACCGCTAGTAAATTGTCAACGGGGGGGTGGGTGCTAGTGACTTCTCCGACCGTCCCACATCGTCCGACCGGCCCACTTCATAACCGCCGGGCCGGCCCACCTCGGTATCGCAAGTAATTAGCGCTAGTAAATTGTCAACGGGGGGTGGGGGGTGCTAGTGACTTATCCGAACGGCCCACATCGTCCGACCGGCCCACTTCAGTACCGGCCCATCGGGAATCTTCCCGAACGTCCCGATGGCCAATCCGTCCCTGCCACTCCTGCTGTTACAGTAATGATGCACTGTGGCGAATTGGGAAATTCCCATTATTCCGAATAAATTCCCTATTGGACCGGAAGCCCATTTGTCCGTTGGCCTGTTGTGTCGAAAAAATATGGCCGTTGTTTCTAAGGCCCATTATCCTAAATATACACTGTCCCTAAAACAATTATTGCTATTATTGAGCAGAACTAGAAAAGCACAGAGAGCACAGACATTCTGACCAGGCATACGAGCCCAGCCCCAAACAACAAAGATCTAGCCAGCTGGGTTTGCTGAGTTAAAGGAGATGCTTGGACAGCTTGAGGTACATTCAATTATATTGGCACATTTAGTTAGATGTTTGAGTTTCTTTTAATGCAGACACGGTTCATGATCTCTTGAAATCTTCTTTCAACTCACTGCTGGCTAAACCCTGGGACCAACAGTTTATTTTTCCAATGGCCACTCCCACAACAAATGTTAAAACCAGTTCTCTGTCCCTATCTCGCTATGTAAATAGAAATGAAACTTTTCTTGCAAGAGCCTGTAAATCTGATCCGGACCAAAAAGTTATTTGTTCTGTTGAAAATAAAAGCAATACTTTTTGTCATTTTGTCATTCCATAAAAAAATGACTTGACTTGTTCATAGTTATGCACAAAACAAGTCAGTGTGGCGTTAAAAGTTTTTAAAGCCGATCTCCTGGGGGAGAGCACAGGCATGGGGGAGATGATAGCTAAGCTGTGCTACTCTGGAAGTGGGAAGATTTAATACAGCTTTAATACAGCTTGCTTATTAACTTACACTGACCAGTAAGTTAGTTTCTCACTTGTGATAGCGATGTGCTTATTATGATGCAAGGATAAATCCTTAAGTTGTCAAATTGTATCTATTTACTCTGACTTTGAATGGTTGATCATTTTAGTACTCCATTGCTCCTTTTAGTTTTTACTATAGAATCTCACCTCTGTGTTAGCCCATTGAAATTGTTCCAGCTGTACACATGACAGTGCACGACCCTCCAACCATCTTGTTACCTTGCTTAGAACCATAGCTTAGAACGAGACTCTAATGTCTCACCTGCAGTTTAGTAAATGGACTGCATTTAATTAGCACTTTTCTCATTTTGACTGCTCAAACACTCTTCCAACATTGACCAAGCGAGCACTTACCCATTAACTGACAGTCATACAGTGGCAGTGGTGTGCAGGAACTATTTAACATTCAGACACTCAGTAATGCTGAGGGAGCAACTTCGTGTTCAGTGTGTGGGACAAGTAGGCTGCTGGGGCCAGGATTGAGCCCCCGCCTTTTTATTAGTAAATGACCGACGACCTGACCCGCAGCTGCCCCTGGCAGAATCTGGGAAAAGACAAGTTATTATAACCTTTCTATTTATGATATTATTGGCCTATTTATCTTGCCAAACATATAACAATGAATTTAATTTGTACAATTATTCAAATTAAGTAAACTAATTTGAAGCCACCATAAAACTATTAACTGACCTTAAATAAGTTTTATCACTTTTTTATTTTTGTATTGGTCAACAGAAAAAGTACATCCTTTTCAACAAGTACCTTTCTAAAGCGCTTGACTAAAACGTTGGTCAGCAAATCATGAAAATGCTAATCCCAGTGTGCGCCCCGATTACATTCCAGACTCCTAGTTTTCTTTAACAAATTATTTTAAATAAACATATGATCAAAATAAATCACATAAACCACTATGACTCAAGGCAGTCCCGTGTCATCAACATCCAACTTAAGTGTCATTTAAATGATCTCAAATCACTTTGCAAGTCATCAAAAGAGTGACTTGAGTTGTCACAATGACGCAACGGAATATCTGCCACAACTGTGTTTCAAAAAGCACAACAACAAAATGGAAACAACTAGAACAAAGTCTTTGTCCTCGCACCTTTTTTGTGATATACACTGCAAAAGTAAGAGAAATCTGGAATTTTCCAAGAAACACAATGTTTATGTTGAAAAACACTAAGAATATTTGATTTTATATTATACTTATTCAAGTTAGAGGTTTGTCTAAATGTACATTTGGACACTTCATACTTACTGCAATAAAACAAGACACACAATGTAATACCCAGAAAACAGGTTACATTATTTTATAGATGTGACATTGGGGGGGAGGGGGGGGGGTTTATCATACAATCAGTGTCTGCAAAGTATTACTCATCATTCTCACTATGTCACACATAGTGTTTCCTCTTTAGGCATGAGCAGTTGAAAATACAGACAGTTGACTAAGGTCTACTTTAAGAGCATCTCATTGAAGCACATGGATTTGTGGACCCTCTCTACTGACACTGAAAAGCAGTCACACAGTGTAATGGCATTCACAGCAAAAGACAGTTAGTAAATAAAACAAATGTAAACTGAGACTGTTGGAACTCAACCTTTAACTATTGAAGTGTTTCATATACCAAAAGTAGTTTTATGGACCTACCCTTGGATGATTTCAAATGGAGGTAGTTCCATTGCCTCCACCTGAAACTCTCCATTCTGGTCGGTTGCTGCTGCTCCATTGGGGGCTCCTTCTTCAGCTCCCTTCCCCACTGCCGGAGCTCCTTGCTCGGCTTCTTTCTTCACATCCTTTACATCCTTTGACTTTTCAGTGGTCTCTTTTTCTTTTTTTTCTTTTTTTTCTTTTCTTCTCATTGGCGTGCGACTTTTATCTGCCATGGTGAAAGAACGACTGTCAAGAGAATTTGTAGGTTCAGATAGTCAGCATGGAAAGAATTAAGATGAAAAAAGAAGATGTAGAAGAAGAAAGAAGATTTGAGACTTGAACATACAGCAGCCAAGCCGAAAGGAAGGGAAGCCAAGTGAGGGGGAGGTGGAATGATAGAGAGGGCAGGGTCCAGCAACCAGAGACCACATGTACCAGAGAGAGAGAGTGAGAGAAGGAGGGGGGGGGGAGATGCTAGGATCGCAGCATACAGTTCACATGTTTGTCCATAAACCACTTATTTATCTATAAAATGTCCCAGCAAGAAAACCTTTTTCTGATTAAAGCTGAGTTCACCTTCATGTCTCCAAAGGTGACTTTATAGACCTTTGAGAGGGAACACTAAATACTTGATAATGCTTTTTGGCAATGTTAATCTCACATCATTTGTAAGATTTAAAGCTGTATAACAACTCTGCATACAATATTGTCTATGAGCAGGTTCAATCTAAACATATCTCTATTGGCACTGGCCTTTAAAGGTTCATACAGGTCAAACCATGTCAGATACACACAGGCAGCTGCAGCTCACACCAAGCAGGACTATTTACAGACCATGAGGGGGGGCAGAGGGCCCCAGCTCTTCAGTGTGGTCACTTGAGTCTGTGCTTTTCGAGAGCTAAGATAGCAGCTAAAGTTATTTACTGATACATAAGACACATGCAACATTTCTGGGCAATGTGGAGAATGAACTATATAAAATTGCATACTGTGATGAATAAGCTGAACATGGCTTAAAGTTGTGGTCACCAACCTTTTTAAGCCCAAGATCACCGACCTTTTATGTAGGCTAATTGCATCTGAATTACATCAAATCATTTGGTGCAACTTCCAATTTGATTCAACAAAGAACACAACATAACTAACATTTAAAAAAAGATCAATATATATTTTAAACCACATCATACCTATTATTTTAAGTTTCATTCATTCCTTCATTCATTCCAATCCTAAATATAAATGTATGTAGCTTATTTTTCATTTGTTTGAGTGAATTTGACGGCAACATCAACAAAGGAAAAAATAACATCTTGCAGTGAGCAGATAACATAAAGTGCCATTTTAACTGTGAGGCTTAACATTAACATTAAAACGAGTTATTTTAACACAATTCTTAACAACAACATTCTTTATCCGTGCATAGAGCTAAGTGCAGTGAGTTCCAAAATATGCAGCATCACCTGTTAACAGTCCTGTTAATGGAAGTTAATGGAAGTCAGTGTGCTGGCTACGACTGAACGCTGTCTGTGAGGGCTTTGTAGCCTGGCTCATAGCTACAGCCAGTCTGAGGCAGTCTGTCAGGTGTCTGTCAGTAAGGCGGCTCCTGTACTTTGACTTGATTATTTTCATCTATGAAAAAGCCATTTCACAGAGGTAAGCGGGTCCAAAGTACGCGCTCACTTTTAGTGCACATGAGGAATTCCTCTTCTCATTCTTCATGGAAATGGTAGGCTTTCGCCTTCTTTCGTGGAGCCTCCGCCATTTTATCTAAATGTTATCTTATTTTAATATTGATGTATGCAACAGTTAACGGGCCCGCTCTCTTCTAATTACGCATACAGCTGATTCAAGGGAGCTCGGAAAATAAAACATTAATAATTTAAGTTTCTACATAGATATTGGAATCCTCCATTTACACTGTTTCCCAGTTATGCGTAGGCGTTGAGCACACACACACGGCCAAGGTCAGAGCGATCTCCTTTTCTCAATAACTCTTTGTCTCCTTACAGTGTCTGCACCTGACCTTGCTACTTTTCTATTGCAAGCTAAAACTCTCATATGACTATTCCCTTGTTTCGTATCCAACCCTATTGATTTTATAGTCATAACAATATCTCATGGGCACAATAAGCATATAATGTAATACTAAGAATCCCTCTTGTAATGTTATATACAAATTTACTCCAGAGAATACAACACCCTCTGTCCTTGGACCCTCACATCGGACAAAGAAAAACTTCCAAAGAAACCCCCAAGTTAACCCCCCAGGAAGGACGGACGTGCAATAGATGGCGTGTGTAAATTGAAAAGATAATATATTTACAACATAGGCAATCCAAATGTTTGAAAACGCATGTGTCTATAAATAAGAAGAAAGATGGATCCAGGTGGATGTCAACAATCCTGTGGGAGCCATCAGAGAAGTAGTAGGGTGAGAATCAGGCAGGACCACAGAGACAGGTTCAGCCACGACTCAGGATCCAGGACTCAGGATCCATGACTCGTGACCAGAGGAACAGGCACCGCCATGACCTAGGATCCGCTACTCAGGATCCACAACTCAGGATCCCGGCGTAGACAGACACCAAAGACAAATTTCGTTAAAGCCGGATATTCGGAAGATGAGAGTACACAGGTACAGACAGAGAGAAGGAAGAAGTAAGGTGTCCCCCGACAGTCTACTGTAAGCCTATAGCAGCAAAACTAGGGTCTGAATCTAATCAGCCCTAACTATAAGCTTTATCAAAAAGGAAGGTCTTAAACTGACTTTTAAAAAACGGATAGGGTGTCTGCTGCCCTAACACAAACTGGAAGCTAATTCCACAAAAGAGGAGCTTGATAGCAAAAGGCTCTGGCTCCCATTGTACTTTTAGAGACTCTAGGAACAACCAACAACCCTGCATTCTTGGAACGCAATGCCCGAGTGCAGGGGTATTGCAAAGGTCCGGAACATCAAAATGTCTAAGTTGCTTTATGAATTTGTGTGATATTGAAGTAGCCTGTAGCTTTATCAACGTCTGCATGTAATCAACAACTGACTGCCAATCAAATAAAGAAAGTACAATTCATAAACAACAATATGTATTGTCTATTAACATTGAACTATACAGTAACATACTGTGGATATGTGTAATGTTCCTCTCGGGCTGCATTTAAAAATAAAATAGAGAAAATAAATCAAATAGCTTTTGAAAATGTGTGCATCTTAAAAGTGCTTAATTTTAGATAAATACAATAAAGTGTAGCAGCAGCTTGAGTTTCCCTTTTTCTTTGTTAACCGTTTCACATCATGACTTAACAGTTTCAGACGATTATAGAACAATCTTATCTTATTTAAAGTCAAGTGTTTTTCAAATGTTTCTACACTGATTATTTATCTTGACTCATGAACAACAACGATGTAATACACATATTTTTTTTCTTGGTTAATTTTTTGAATCTAAAAACTGTGTGACTCACTTTTTTTTAATTCAGTGCAAGAACTGAGCTCAAGCTTGTCCTGCCAGGAGTTTAAATCTGGGCTGAAATTGTGTCAGAGCCATTCTCATACACATGCAGGTGCTCATTGGTTAGCCTGAAACAATATTTAGTTTACATTTGATCCTGGTAGACTGATCATATTGGGCTCTGAGAATGCTTATTTTTTGTGACCTCAGTTCTGACTTGAGAGGGAATGTTTGGTCAAACACTTTGTGTTTTGTCTCATGGTGGCGTTTTGGCACTTTTAATGAGCGCCACGGTCTCTGAACAAATGAGACACACTGGTTCTGTGCTCCCAGTGGGCAGGATGAACATGAATGAGTCCACTCAGGGTTAAAAGCTCTGTTCTCACTGTCCACTTTCCTCTTCTTGGAGAGCGCCATGTGTAATTATTTGTCTCTCCCTGTCTGCCGCTAACACGCCTGTTCACTCTCCTCTCCGTCTTCTCTCCCTGTATTGCTAATTATTCTCTTCACTCACTTTCCTCTCCGCTTCTCTCTGCCGCGCTCTCGTCTCTTCTTCTGTGTTTCTCTCCCTGTATCGCTCACTCGTCTCTTTCGCCCCCTGTCGGCGGCGGTTAAAATAGAATCACCCAGTCAAAATGTAAATCCCCCGTCTGGGTCCGGATCCGGACCGCGGTCCGCCTGTTACTGAGCTATGCCCTAGTGGGACAGTCGGGTATAATGAGCTCTTTAAGATTACATTACATTACATGTCACATGTTAGACGCTTTTATCCAAAGCGACTAACATACATTCAGTACTGTGGATAATCCCCACAGGGGTGAAGTGTCTTTCCCAGAGACACAACGACATGCTGACTGCAGTGGGACTCGAACTTGCTATCCCGTGATTCAAAGTTCAGCGCAATAAGTTCAGCGCACTTTCCCACTGAGCCACAGCCTCTTCCTAAGATAAGATAAGATGGCGCCTGCCCATTAAGGGCTTTGTGGGCGAGAAGAAGAATTTTTAATTCTATCTAGCGTTCTATAGAGTGGTGCAGAGTCCTAAAACCCGGAGGTGAGCAAGGGAAGCAGCTAGTGGGCACGCGCAATTGAGGGTAATAAACCGCAGGAAGCGCTGTCAAAGCGCTATGCGGGTGCAGGGACATTATGACCGCCGTGTTGTTGTTAGGAGGCACACCCCACCTAGCGTAGAACCTCCGTTTAATGCATTTTGCCGTCCGAATAAGGGCTGCATTATAACAGAGCGCGCGCTCCGGCGAGAGCAGGACGCGGTTCAAGGACCTCAGTAGAAAATCGGCACCTTCTGTGTCAGCCCCCCTTGGGCCAAACTTCCTTTTATGGAGGGTTTGGCGGCGGAGTGGGCTACCAGGGAGTACCACAGCTTCCTAGCTATGGCTCCACAGCTTGCCCCCTAACACAGTATTATGAAGAATGGAAGCTCAGCTGTGTACTGACAGAGTGGATGGACAGGACACTGAAAGTGCGGGCGGTTTTCCATGGCTCGGCGGGACAATCCACCCTTGTGGGTGGACGCATTTGCACACGAGCCATGGCCAAGAAAGCTGCTCTACGCCTTTCCAACGCTGCGTCTCATTCTCCCCCTCCTGGAGAGGGTGAGACGGGAACGTCTGTCAGTCATCCTAGTGGCCCCAGGTCACCGTTTGACGCCATGGTGAGGTGACACAGATGATGGTGGGCCAGCCCTGGACGGTGCCTCAGGTCTGAGGGGGCGCTGTCTCAAGAGGCAGGTGCAATAGGGGTGTTACCCAATCTGGGCCAACCTCTCCAGGCTTGGCTCCTGAGAGGGACAGGCTGAGACAGGGGGGACTGTCTGACAACTTTATTCAGACTATCCAAGCAGCAAGAGCAGAATCCACCACAGCCTGTTACAGGCCAAAGTGGTTGGGATTCCAGCGATGGTGTGAAGAAAGGAGTCTAGAGCCTCTGTCTTGTACGCTGGGCACTATTTTCTATTTTGTCCTACTTACAGTTACTGGTGGACCACCTTGCTTATTCCACAATTAAAGTGTATGCAGCAGCCATTTAATCCTGCCATGAGGGATTTGGCGGCAGGTCAGCCTTCAGTCAGCTGCTTATGGCGCGGTTTTTACAGGGGGTCAGGAGGCAGCGCCCAGTGGTGCACACCTCCTCCCCGCAATGGGACCTGCCGTTGGTGCTCGAGGCTTTGGTCACAGAACCATTGAGCCTCTGGAGCTCTCCTCCCTGAAAGCTCTGTCATTGAAAACAGCTTTGCTGCTTGCTTTGACTTCAGCCAAAATAGTGTCCGAGCTGACCGCTCTGTCGGTACACCCGAGTTGCCTTTTGATCCGGGGTGACCATAGCGGGGCGACACTCAGACCAAACCCCTCCTTTTTTCCCAAGAACCTAAGGAGTTCATTCAGGTCGAGGGTTATACAGTTGAACAGCTTTAGTCTTCCACCCCATACTGGGGCCAGGGAGGCTAAATTGCACCTCCTCTGCCCGGTGCGTGCGCTGGCATGTTATGTGGAGCGCACGGCTGCCCTTAGACGCACTGAACAGCTGTTTGTGTGCTTTGGGGGGGGTGTGGCCGGTAAAGCTCTGTCCAAGAAACGCCTGACAGGATGGCTCTGCGAGTGCATCTCACATGCCTACGGACAGGCAGACAGGGCCTTCCCCACTGGGGTCCGTGCACACTCTACACGGGGTATGGCCGTGTCAACAGCCTTGTTCAACGGCGTGAGTGTGGAGGACATATGCACGGTGGCGTCTTGGTCTACGCCAGGCCTCTTCATAAGATCTTATCTCTTGGACATGTCTGACTCCTTCTCATCCTCGGTGCTTGCTGGGGCAACACACAACTGGGGGGGCTGTGGGTCAGTAGACATCTAACCCCCCCCCCGGGACATAGTGCGCTCATGTTTTCCCATGCACCTTAGGGACCCGGGAAAAGTAGTATTCTGTAAACCCCGTACAGGACTGGAGGGCGCTGCTCGCCTTCCTCACTATTTTCCATGCACACTATACACAAGGTGAGCGTGTGTGAGTGTGGGGACTAAAAGCCGGTCAGGGGCAGTGTGATGGGTCGATGTTGTTGAACGACAGGGCGTTTATCCATCAGGGCTCCACCCACTGTACCCATAGAGGGTGGAGCCCTCTACCTAGGGGCCCTGTCTTTTCTATGCCGCTCGCTGAAGAGGGTGTAGGATAACAGCCAGGAGGCGTAGCCGCCTTATATACTTTGGACATGCACGCGCATTCAGGTAGGCTCGCCCCGATTGGCGGCTACGTTTATGCAACTCAGTATGTGAATGCTCGCATAGCATGGTTAAGGGTAGTACCCATAGAGTCAAGTGCTTATATAACCAGGGTTACAATATGTAACCCACCGTTTTGAATTAATATTCCTCTGTCCCACAACCAACAAGGATGTGGATGGGGTGAACTATATCTACTATAACCAGCAGAGATTCATAAATTACACCAGAGACGCAGTAAAAAGAATAATAGACGTAGATTAGATCCACAAAAAGGTGTGAAAGGAGGGATTTGTGGAGTCTATTTGTATATAACATTAGAAAGACTGATTCTTCTTATTAAATTGTTTGCTTATTTGTGCTCATGAGATCTGCCTTTGATTTCTATGACGTGACAGAGTCCTTGGCCAAGTGATATATATCTTTTGCTCCCTTATAATAAATAGTTAAACTTAGAAGTTGTCTGTCTTTCCTGGAATTTTGAACACAACACAAATGAAACAATACCAATGTTTTGGACCAAAAATAAGAATAAATATAAATTCCCTTCATTATAACGTACCCCACCCTTATCTGCTTAATAGTTACTTTAATACTGGAAGAAAATGGCCACCCAATAAGTCGCTGCTTGCGAATTAAGTCACTTGAAAGAAATGTTTAAGCCATAGAGTATTTTCACATTGATTCACATGTTTTGACAGAAAGTAAGCCTAGCAATTGTCAAAATGATTATTTTGATCTTTTCAGTAGCTAGTTATATACATAGTAGCTTGTAGAAAAGTTAGCTACCGTAGACTTTATCTAACTAGATTCCCGTGTAATTTTGTATTGGTTGGTCTAACGTGAAAAGGCTTCTTTGGATAATGACAGTATATTTTAGGCTGGACTGAACGGTAGTGTTGTTCCCTTCTGTCCTTGGAGCACAACATGATGGCAACATTTCCCCCCAGTGAAAGCGTGCTCTGAAGCACACATAGAATACTGGACTCGCTGTGGGTTCACTTGATGTTGTTACACTTGTGAAGTTTGGACATATGTAACGTAATATATCATTCTTCATTTTAAATTGTATTGTAACATTCTGCTAGTAATCTGATGAGGACCTGATTTTGTAACTGTAACAGAATATTTGAACAGTGTTACATGTATTCCCTTACTCCCTCAGCCCACCCTCTGTACCAAGACTATATCTGTGCAAATGTTCTCCTTTGTCACCCTATGCTACAAGCACCATGCTCATTGTCTATATTTATTCTCTTGACCAAACAGCTGCTCAGTAAACCAATCCCTTACAAGTCGAGGGGACAGCTGCCATTCCACAGACAGAGACAGAGAAAGAGAGGGAGCTCAGGCCAGCCATCAGAGAGAGAGTGTGACAGAGATGATTGAGACAAGTTGAGAACGGTAACAGATAAGTGGACAGACAAAGCAAACAAGACGACTGCATTTTGAAAAACACTTCGACAGACCTTTTGGAATATCTCCTCCAATTCAGGTAAAGCTGCGATGGCAGAGAGCAGCAGTTCACCATTGTCATCCTACATCATGGATGAGGAAACTCTGAAGAGAAAACAAAAAGAGAAGCTGAAGAAGCTGATGGCTACAGGAGGCAACCCAAGGCCTGCACGCTCTCTCCTCTTCCTGACACTGAGGAATCCCTTCCGCAAGGCCTGCATCAGCATCGTGGAGTGGAAGTATCCTCCTCCAAAGGGTTGGATCAGAAATATACCATAAGGTTTTAGGTGATTGGAGCTACCATAGATTAACATGCAGTAATTGTAAAATGTTCAATGTTCTATTTGTATCACAGATGTGGTTGTGTGGTTGTGTGTGTGTGTGTGTGTGTGTGTGTGTGTGTGTGTGTGTGTGTGTGTGTGTGTGTGTGTGTGTGTGTGTGTGTGTGTGTGTGTGTGTGTGTGTGTGTGTGCGTGTGCGTGCGTGTATGTCAAGTTGTTTGCTCGTTAATTTGGTAATGTCTGTGAACTACTATGGTATAGAAGCTTCCTATAAATCACTTTCAGACCATTTGAAATCATAATCCTACTGGCAATCTTTGCCAACTGCGTGGCCCTGGCCGTGTACCTGCCCATGCCCGAGGAAGACAGCAACAACACCAACAGCAATCTGGTGCGTCTGCCTGCTTGTTTTTTGTATTATACAGCAACACTGACACTTGTTTTAAGACAGGGGTTTCCCAAAGTTGGGACCCTGGAGTGCCTTCAGGACAGCCATACGGTTAGGGTCAGCCCATGTTTACTAATTCACTTTTTGTTCCATTCCAAAGTAGGCCATAAGCTCTCCTCAGCTAAACCTTGACCCATGTTAAAATCAGTCTGTAGTTTGCCACATGGTTTATTATTATTCAGGATGATATTGGACATTTACAATAATTTGTTTTACTAATGGGACGGCATGACCTGCCCTGCTCTTCCTCTCATTGGCAAGTACTTGAGTTTTTTGGAGGAAATGGTTAGGTTTAGTCATGCTGAATCAGATAAGCCAACCAGAGGCAGGTCATGCGTTTGTGCAAGGAAACTTCTAAAGGTCCTGTTTTCAGGATATTGGGTTGTCAGAAAATTCAAATGTTTTTAATTATTGGGGTTTCAGAATATTGGCAAGTATTGTGAAGTTATGACGCAGCTACGTAACAACATGACAACTCACAGTTGTTTGTTGTGCTAGAAACACAACACTCTATCCAGCTCAGGGTTCTTTCAGGAGCTCAACAGTCAGAAAAATACTGAAAATCAGAGCAGAAAGGAAAGGGTTAGTGTTGCCAACATAATGTTTGATATGGCTCCCTGTACTATCTGCTTTCCATAAAAACAAGAAGGTCCCGGTGACTTTGCGAACAGTATTTTTTAGTCGTGCAGTTTGTCCATGTTCACATTGATTACAAGCTGCTTTTAGTTCGTAACAAAATAAGAGGAACACGTTTAAAGATTAGCAAATGTAATTGTATTGACGTAAAATAGTCATCTCTAACTCTTCAGAGCACATATTGGATTTAATTTGGAGTGATTGAGAATGATTTAACTTACAATTTATATAATATATACAGTATTCATGTTACATTGGGTTGTCTTGGCAGGCAGTGTTCTCATAAGGTTTGGAAACTACTGGTTTAAGGACACTGTCCTTATTGCTTATACAGTACTGCAGTGCAGTGTAAATGTGTTCTCATTACCTTAAACTTGACCATTGGTACTCAATTCGTTGTTTTGTTTTTTATCACACTGCAACAGAAACATCTGGATTTTATTAATTCAGTTATTTCCTAAATTACAGGAAAACTGAGTTGTGTTAAATGTTTAGTTACAAATCCTCCTTAAGATAACACCTACTGATATGGCAATCCAACATGACTGCAAAGTAATTTTAACATTATATACTCAAATTGTCCAACTAACTAAGCTGCAGTCACAACAGGCAGGCTATTCTCATACAAATCATGTATTTCATTATTTGATTTCATTATAACAAATGACATAGCACATCTGAATCTGTGCGTTGTGAATTTAAAAAAGATATTCAGCCTCTGCTGAAATGGGGGAAGATTTAGAGGTCAACTATTATGCAAAATCCATTTTATCATGTCTTTTAAACATTAGGTGTCCCCTCTTTGTTAAGAGATTCAGAAAGTTGCAGGAACAAGATACTCTCTCTTTTTGTCCTGATCCATTTATATAAAAACCTGTCTGAAAATGAGCTGATCAGATTTAGGTCACTTTGTGATGTCATAATGTTTTTTCTGGGTTGTGCAACCATTAGCCAATCACCAACCAAGGTAACACCCCCCACCTTATCACCTGAATCTCCTCCTAGAGCACCATTGTGCTTTTTTGAAACCAATCAATTCTCAGAGGGGGGTGGCCAGCCTCAGCTCCTTAGCATTTACAGCTACAGACAGAGAATCAGCACTTTTGGAACAGGGCTGAAACAGAGGGGATTATGGGATGCTTCAATGATCTGTTTTGTGTTTCAGCCAAACACTTCAGAGACATGTTCTGTATACAGTCCCCTCCAAAACTATTGGAACAGCGAAAGCCAAATGGTTTATTTTTGCTGTACACTGAAACAAATTAGGTTTGACTTCAAAAGATGAATATGAGACAAAAGGTCAGTATTTCAGCTTTTAATTCCAGGTATTTACATCTAGATCTGTTAAACAACTGAGAAGATAGCACCTTTTGTTTAAACCCACCCATTTTTCAAGTGAGCAAAGTATTGGAACATGTTACTGACAGGTGATTATTTGTTGCCCAGGTGTGTCCTGCTACATTGATTATTCTAACAATAAATAGCACTGCATGTCTACTCTCAGTTTGAACTTTGGGTTTTGCCTGTGCAGACTGCATTTATAGTTACAACGGTGTAACCAACATGCAGACTAGAGAGCTGCATATGGGAGAAAAGCAAGCCATTTTGAAACTGAGAGAAGATGGAAAATCCTTGAGAGCCGTTGCACGAACATTGGCCATAGCCAGTACAACCATTTAGAATGTCCTCAAGAAGAAAGCAAGCACTGGTGTACTGAGCATCAGACTTCAAACTGCTCGATAAAGGAAAACATCAGCAGCTGATGACAGAAACATTATGAGAACTGTAAAGAAACATCACCAACAACCTCCAGAGGGCAGGAGCGAAGGTATCACAATCCACCGTTAGCAGAAGACTTTGGGAACAAAAGTACAGAGGCTACACCAGAAGATGCAAACCACTCATTAGCAATAAGAAAAGGAAGGCCAGATTTGAATTTGCCAAAAAGCACAGAGACGAGGCTCAAAGGTTCTGGGACAAAGTTGTATGGACTGATGAGACAAAGATGAACCTTTACCAAAGTGATGGAAAGGCTAACGTGTGGAAAAAGAAAGGATCTGCTCATGATCCCAAACACACATCTCATCTGTGAAACATGGTGGAGGTGATGTCATGGCTTGGTCTTGCATGGATTATTCTGGACGGGCTCATTGATCTTCATTGATGACGTAACACATGATGGCAGCAGCTAAATGAACTCAGAAGTCTACAGAGTAGGGGTGTAACGGTTCACAGAAGTCATGGTTCGGTTCATACCTCGGTTTGGGGGTCACGGTTCGGTACGGGTTTGGTACAACAAGAAAAAGCAAAAAAAAGTACCAGATGCATAATTTTTTTATGCTGTTATTTATTTTTAACAGTAAATAAGGAACTCTAGACTTCCGGTTATGGCGCAGTGCTGGTGAGACGCATCTCCATGAGGCTCCGAAGCTAATATATTGAATTAATTATTCAGAAGACCACAACTCCCTTTAAATACACATTATCTTAAACAATAGATTACCTGTCAACATTATGCCAGGAAGACCTCAGAAAACAGGTCCACAGACCCCTGCAGCATCGAAAACGTCAACGTTGCAAGCTAACGCTAGCTCAGCTGCCGCTAGCCAAAACACAGAGGCAATGGCCGAGAAGGTGGAAATCCTCGGTGCCATACATGCTATGCAAAGCGACTTTTCAAAGAAACTTGACGATGTGCTTGAGGGAATAGGCGGACTCAAGGGTGAGCTGCAACACCAAGCTAACAGGATCACAGAAGCAGAGGAAAGAATTGGAAAGGCCGAGGACGACTTAAATTCCATGCACAGCGCTATCAAAAAGCTACAGGATAAATGCGCCACATTGGAAATGAAGGTGGAAGACCATGAAAATAGGGACCGCCGCAACAACCTGAGGCTCATCGGCTTGCCTGAAAAAGCTGAGGGTCAAGACGTGTGTGCGTTTTTGGAGCAATGGCTACCTAGAGCCCTGGGCACCGACACTTTTTCCACACCGCCCGTTATTGAGAGAGCACACCGAATAGGACGTCTAATCGCTGCTGGCCAGGACCCAAAACCAAGAGCGGTAATTTTGAGGTTCCTTAACTACAGAGACAAGGAAAGCGCTATGCGAGCAGGCCGGAGACAAGGAACAGTGCGTTTTGAGAATCACAACGTCAGATTATATCCAGACCACTCAGCGGAGACTCACCGGCAACAGAAACTCTTTGAGGCAGTGAAAAAGCAGCTACAATCCATGGGGCTCCGCTACGGGATGTTCTACCCGGCTATCTTGGTAGTAACACACAACGGACAGCGACACTCCTTCAACACGGTCCCCGACGCGGAGAAGTTTGTCCAAAAGCTACAGAAGGACGCCAGGCCCACGCCACTGACAAACTAGAACGTTTAGCTAAACAGAGGCTTTGACACCATGGACTTGCTACAACGAGGTTTGTCTGTTTGTGACGGGATCATAGTTGTTCAGTTAATTCTCTAACTACAGATTATCTTGTGTATGAATGTATGTATATAGATAAGATGTATATACTATTATTATTAATTACAAAAACAAACAAAAAAAGAATGTTCATGGTTCGATCCAATAAGAGGCTATTTTATTTGTATTCCTCTGCTCTCTTGTTCTGAAAGATTGGCAAGTCGTCTAACCCCCTGATCCCACCGGGCGCTTCTACGCCACGCCACGCCACGCCACGCTACGTTCCGTCTGCTGGGTTTTTAGCGTTCGCGGCCACTCTAGTCAATGGGTGCTATTCCACCAGACCCGCTGCGCCACGCTACGCCGCGACTCGAAGCGTCCCAGAAGCTCCTCGCCGCAAGGAATTTCTAAAATATAGGATGAATCCTATTTTTGACGCGGCGCAGCCGTAAGGTAATGTCGGGCAGGCAGGAAGTGGAACGTTCAGACCGTATATAGCATATATACACACACACTTTTGCAGCCCCTATCCCTCCGTAGTCTTTCAAGTAGGAGGAGAAATGCCAGCGTTCTCCTCCGGTTTACAGGCACTGTGTAAATTATATATATAGAATAATTATGATGATGAATGCATTGTTTTACCACTAAAATACAGCAATATATCTTTGATTCATGTCGTTTATAACTGGGATATTACAATTATTCTTAACTTTGTCTGTAGTCTACAACACAACAAAATAGGAAATAACAACAATAAACACGATTTAAACAGACACAAACATAAACCATGTAACTACGTAGCCTACTTGTAGAAGTACAAATGTCCAGGAAATATTCCAAAATCAACAACAACTGCGAGGCTGCACACATGACGCTCCGCTTCCACAACGTTTTGAAACGCGCCTGGTGGGTTACGACGCAGGAGGAGGTCGCAGCAGGGCTCAGCCACAACGTAACGTAGCGCAGACGCTCGCAGTGGGATCAGGGGGTTAATGTTTAAGCTGGAGCCTACGGAAGTATGGGAGTCTCCACGTCTCTGCGCTACGCTGCTCCTCGCTATGAGGATCAAGCATGTAGAGCAGGGGTGCCCAACCAGTCGATCGCGATCGACCGGTCGATCGCTGGGAGATTCCCAGTCGATCGCGAGATGTGTCTAAAAATAGAACAACAATATTCTGTTGTATCGTTAATGTCCTATAACATAATATTCCTGTGCCAGAATAATGCACTTGAACGCATCAAAGCTTTGTGATTGGCCGGCGGGACCCCATGTGTCGGGGTGTGGCTACTGGGCAGTGGGCACAGTTAGCTGACGTTGTCCGTGTAACAGCCAGGAGTGACAGTCCGCACACACACAAGACCGCAATTATGGCAGATGCAAAACAACAAAAAAGCCCAAAATATAATATTCACTCCGAGTGGGAGGATGATTATTATCTATTCCAATTCAAAGTCCATCTGTCTCATCTGCAATGCGAGCGTGGCTTTACCGAAGAAGGGTAATTTAGGAGCGGCATTTCAAAACAGTGCACAAACGCTCCGAGACGGATTCCCTCCTAATTCTGCCCTACGCTCCCAAAAGGTGAGGGACCTGAAAGGACAGATAAATGCACAGCAGTCCATTTTCACCAGGCCCAACAACAAGAGCAAGGCTGCTACCATAGCATCTTATCGAGTCAGTCACGTTCTTGCGAAACACATGAAGTCTTTCAAAGACGGCGAAGTTGTGAAAGAAGCATTCCTGGAGGCTGCCGACGCGCTTTTGGGGGACAGTAAAAACAACAGTAGCATTTCAACAGGTTTTTGATATAATAAAAACTCAAGTTAGATACCGTTATTAATCAGCTGTAAGTGTTAGTTTGTTTGAACTTATTCATTATAATTATTGTACAAAATGGTAAGAATGCAGACTTAAATTGATTATAGTCTATTATCAATTGAGGATAAGAAACTAGTGTTGCTTGCATCCTATTTTAAAGGCATTTCTTTTTATACTCGACTAAAATGCAACAAAAAGGGTTTGATTCTATTCATTTTGTCTTTTTTATTGCACTTTGGCAGCAGATTCCTGTGTAGCTTCAGGTCTGAGTTGTCTAATGTAAGCCTAATTTATACTTTTGTAGCAACACTATTTTTATATAATGTCAAAGAAAGGGTTCAGAGGCTTTTCTTTGTTTCCTGTGTCCTATGTGGCAGCACTGTTCAATGTTTCTTGAAAACATTACCCACTGTAGTATGTGACGTGTGAATAACCTCCAACTCTGTATCAACAACACTGTTGTGTAACTTCAGTTACTTATATACAATACTTGTATGTGTGTAGATTAGAAAGAGGTAAGATAAAGGATCTGCAGTATTTTATGAAGTATTAATCTGTCACAGTTCTGCTTTCTTTCTCACCTATTTTCTGCATTTACATTCCTGAGTCACCTGGTAGCCACACCCTGTCTCTCTCTCACTCTGTTACACCCATCAGTTCCATTTAGTATTTAGGCTCACTTCACTTTCACCTCAGTGCCAGATCGTACTTTGCACTATGCCAGTCTTTCCCGTATTTACCTCCAGATTGCTCTCCCGGGTTTCGACCCTGCCTGTACTCGGATTATTCTGCCTTGCCTGCTCCCTGACCGGTTCTGTACCTGCGACTCCCGCCTTGCCTTCTCCTGGACCCCTCGCCTGTCCCCGACCAGCCCTTTGCCTACTATCTGCCGTGTTGTCTCCTACCAGCCTATTGCCTACAATAAAGCTGGTTACCGACTATCCCTGGTTTCCCGCGTGTTGCACTTTGGTTCTCAGCTCGTATGTGACATAATCGTACAAAGGTCAGTTTTTATACAAGTAAAAGTGTGTATTTACCTGGTAGTAGGCTGTCACTAATGGCTACGCCTCTCTATTTGGACTGGTAGATCTCGGCAGACTGGCAACTTTAAAAGTAGCTCTCGGTTCAAAAAAGGTTGGGCACCCCTGATGTAGAGTAACCAAAGTCTTTAGTTACCTAGGGGGTTTTAGGGAAGTTCAGGGGGGATTTTCAGGGTGTCTTGCTTATTGTATATATGGTATAATTATCCTACTGTTGTTGGTATTACTTTCTTTTCCTTTTTGTTTCTCTATTTTGATAAAAAGAGCAGTAGAGCTAATAGAGATATCCCTGTGGTGTTACACTATACAATTCACTCCACACTAAATGGCAGGTAAAACAGACATAAAGATCACATCCTGGAATGTGAGAGGATTGAATAAGCTTGTTAAGCTAAAACAGGTATTAGGCAGAATTAGACTTCTAAAATCACAGATCGTTTTTATTCAAGAGTCCCATTTAACTGATATTACTAAAGTTAAAAAAAGATGGCCTGGACAAGTCTTTGCAGCCCCATTTAACTCACAGGCCAGAGGGTTTATTATTTTGGTCCACAAATCAATCCCGTTCAGACTTAGCCATGAAATTATTTTTTTTTGTATCCGCAGCACCACTGTTTCTTAGGGTCAAGAACAATACACTCACAACCTAACATGAAAGCATTTAGTTTATTTAATAAAAGAGCACATGTTCAATGTGAAAAGTGACAGTAGATATAGATTGGTTGCAATTTGATGCTATATAAATATACATTTTAAAAAAATTATAAAAAAAAAAAATTATAATTTTTTTTTTTTTTAACATCTGGAATTTCAGGGAGGGCGCGGGGCTCCGTTGGCGGGGCGCAGCGCCCTGCCAAGACAATGGTAGGGGAAACACTGCGGAGACTATAACTGTGTGCTGGACCCAGAGAAGGACCGCTCCTCAGGCATTGATGTTTCTCATCCGCAAGCTAGAAAGGTGCTGCTTCAATCCATAAACGATCTTAATTTAATTGAGGTCTGGAGAAAGCTACATCCTACAAAAAAACATTTCTCATGTTATTCAGGTACTTATAAGAAGTCATCACGTATTGACTACTTTCTGATCTCCATGGCCTTATTATCACATGTGAATGAATGGGGCGAAGCCTGCGAGCTAGTTCAGGCAGTCAACTCGAGGACTATGCTGCATTCATACATAACGCCCCTTGCCACTCTACAACCAACCAAACAGAGTCTCCTTAATATGCCGCTCTATTTAACCTGCCAGATCTCTCTCCATGCATTGCTTGCTGCTGCGATTGCTGCAGCTACCTACGTCGCTGCTGCTTGCCTGCTGCCACTGCTGTGTTCACTTGCTGTCTGCTGCGTTCGTGTTCCTGCCGCTGTGTTTCGTGTTGCTGCTGCTTGCCTGCCGGTGCTGTCCTCGCGGATGTCGATTGCGGTCTCCGACTCTGGAGCCGAGTCATCATGCGCGAAGAGGCCGTGGGAAATGCCTCATTCCCGAAACATAGGCTAGCTCAGAGCATGGTTCAGACGCCGCTGGAACGAGCCACAGCTCCCGCACGACACACTTCCGGGTGTCCCATCCGTCCTCATCTGGAGTATCTTTTAATATCCTTTGGGCCAGAGGAAGTCCCGAGTTTTACGCCAGCTCAGGTAACAACCCCTCTCTTGTGTGTCAGCTAAGAGTCGCACGGTCTCTCGGTCGGCGGGTATTTAAACACCAACAAAGGCAGGAGCAAGCTAACTCCGGCATTCCCAAGTACCTGCCATCCTGTCCTACCTTCTCGAAGTAAAATCAGCGCTCGAAACCTTTAATTCCACGATATATTCCCGTGAACAATCGATTTCCTCTGCCTGCAATGTAAACAATGTTTCTACTTCCGCGTAAACCACGTTGTCCCGCTGACGTCACACCCCCGAGGATTCTGGGAATTGGAGTCCCAGATCCAGCCACGAGTTCTAGCTTCCTGCCCCCTGCAGCAGCAATTCCTCAGGAAGTGCATCTTGGCAGGTATATAATACTATTCTGCAAAAGCAATGTTTTATTATGGAATATTTGGCCTGCTCTAAGTCATATTTGAGGCAATTATACAGAGTTGTAAGTCTATAAGTATTTATACTAGTCTACTATAAATCAATTAAATTAAAATGCAAATAAATTAATCATTTTAGTTACGTGAATATGAAGGGAAGCTCGATACATTTTTGACCATCATGTTAGACTCAATCTCTCCTACAGTGTCTCTTCTATGAATACCATGAATCATTCTCTGCCAAGCGGCCATGTACATTTAATCACCTACCAAGAAGAGTTTCCCTCACAGGGATTTAGCTCTACCCGCAACATTCTGCCCCTTGCTGGGGGTGCTTCAGGAGGCTTCATGCTGCAAATCGTTTCCAGCTCTTTCTAATCACAGATGTTCGTCAAATAATAATAATTTATAAATGTATAGCGCTTGCAAATGACCTTATCACAGGCTTAAATCAAGGTTTCTTAGCAGGTTATGCTGACTCCCAGGGACCCATGTCTGTTGAAACCCGCACTCAAGACTGAAGTTTGAACTAAAGGAGCCAGGAGTATTGCAAGTGCTGCTATTTAAACGTTTAAAACATGACAGGCCCCTAGCCTAGTGCTAGGAGGAATTATTCCAGCAACGTTCTTTATTGAGCCGTTAGTTCCTCACGATTATTCTGTCAAGAGTATTAATAACTACTAAAGATTTCCCGTTTCTATGCTCTGTAAATGACATGGCAGGGAAAGCAGACATCCCATATGCCTTCTGTGGCATATATATTTTAAGGTTTTACAATCAAATGCGCATTTTCAATTTGTAATGATTTCCTAGTTAACTTTCCCAGACAAAACTTTCAACAGCTAGGCTACCTCTTTCAGAACAGGAACTGGAAGCCCCACGTCTAGGATTATCCTGTGTCATTCTCGTTAGTGTGCTGATGCAAGCTTCACTGCCACCAGACAAGCTGTCCTGCCTCAGAACAGCCATAATTACAATTCATGTTATTTATTTAGCGCCTTTCCAAATGTTCAAGTGCTCTACGTTATACTACATATTAGAGTTGTAATACATTCAATACTGATTACTGCCTTTAATCATGGTCTCCCACTGATAGTCTCTCTAAAAGAGATGTTTTATATTTATAAGGAACAGCGCTAGCCTTTCTGTCCAAATCTTAAGGCACCATAGTCTTAGGTACCTCTGCCCGGCCTAAAGAGGTGGTCCTGGGTCGCTCTCTAGCAAACTCTGGAGAGGTTCATTGCTGGTGTTACATAGTCCGCATCAAAAAAATGGGAAACAACTATTTGCGCGTCATCGCTTGTTTTGCTATCTATGCTGTGTGCAACATCCAATAACCTATAGGGTCATGTATTCATTCTGGTGACTGCTTACCTCACTGGTCCCCTGTGTACAGAGAAGGCAGTGGTACAATCGCATCAGAGCCACCTGTCATCGGTGAAACCTCCTCACTGCATAACGTCTCATTTTATGTTATGTTTTAATGCACGTCGTCTGATTTATAATCCTATGCGCTGGCCACAGAGTCTGTTGAGACACTCTCCAGATTAACAGCAGTATGAGAATAACTGCATGATGCAGGCTACTGTAGAATTGCGGGATCTGCATTTTATCCGCTTAATTAATGTCCTGCATTGTCGGAAAAGCATCTCCGTACAATGACTTTAGTTGACAGTTCATAGTCCGTTTGAGGTTGCTTGGGTGATGCAAACCCAACCTTCTGCAAATGAAACGATGTAATGCACTCGCGTCTGGCGTAAAGACGCGGACTATTCGGCATGAATGCAATCTTAGAGATGGTCATTGCACGGATCTTGGTCCTTAGCCCCTCTGCGACGATTGTAATGTTATGTTCATTCTCTTATAATGACCTTGCGGTGTCTTCAGATCTCTCTAGTTACTTACAGATGCTGCACCTTCTGCTGGTTCGGGGGATTTCACAATGAGTGGTTTGCCCCACCAGCTTGCCATGCCCTTCGTTCAACCAAATGACTCTGGATCTACACGTCAAGCCTCAAGGATTTCCCATATTCTGCCTCTAACCAAGAGCATGATTCAAAGCATACAATTCAGCTTGGTACTTTATCTTCTTCTGTCCCAACCTCCTCTGTGTACTTGTGCAATAGATATAATAGTTATTCATGCATTAATTGTATTTTCGTTCAAATCCTCCATCTTCAAGTGCTAAGTGTAAAGCCAAGCTATAGTTCATTCATTTGCTCATCAAGGGCCAAGGCACGTCCTCCACGCAATGATAAATACTGCCTCTTAACTTGCACCCGTGCAAAGGTTAAGGTATAAGTTCAGGAAAAGGGGTTTCACTATACATTGATAAACGTCAGATGCAGTCGTTACAGATTTCTATGGGTTTCTCAGGCGGCGAATATACACGGACCTCTCACCTTTTTAATCCTCAGCATAATCTCGCCCTTACTGAATTAACTTTGTAGATCAAATATACACACTGTTTTGAAACATTCAATGTCTGACAGTTCTGTTTGGGAAGTCACGGAACCCTGAATAATCATCGCTAAAACTAACACTGTTTTCTTTATCCTTTATCTTCCATGCTGACCTTCTCGCACCATTGCCCTCCGACACATGGGTCGGCACCCATGTTTATTCGATGGCTGCAAACCCAACGACGAGGGTTCTCCTCCAAGCTGCGTGATCTCTGCCTAAGCTGCGACCTGCCCCCAGATCGCTATTCCCACTGTTTAAGAATCTGCGCAGCCACAACCGCAGCTCTCCGCCTACCTCAACCCTGTGCATCCTGGGCCGTCGGTCATCTTCTGCCCACCAGCGCTATATCATGCTTCACAGGAACGAGATCCTTTCATCACAAACGACCATGAACCCTTGCATTGCTCGATGCATGAGTAACGTTCAAAGATGTATATCTGTAGGATTCTGTTATTGCATACCAGGTGGTTGCTGGGTTAGATTATATTTATTTCATTATAGCATATTCCCCTCATAGCTGCATGCTTGGGGGGGTAAGCTCATTGTCGCTGCCCCAATACGAGATACAGCAGTCTCGATGGGTAGCATATTCCCCTCAAAGCCACGGTGCTGGGGGGGGGGGGGTCGGCACTGGTCACTTCCAGGCTACACATAGCAGTCTCTCTAGGTAGTATATTCCCCTTAAAGCCACGGTGCTTAAGGGGGATGGCTTTTCGGGCTGTTCCCGGGCCTTCACATAGCAGTCACTAGATTAGTATATTCCCCTT
>CALSBZ010041039.1:101753-118104 GCA_943591055.1 Gobionotothen gibberifrons
GGTTCTGGAGCCGGGACCATGGCTGTGTGGGCCGGTTCCGGAGCCGGGACCATGGCTGTGTGGGCCGGTTCTGGAGCCGGGATCATGGCTACCGGGCCCGGAACCAGAACACGGAACCATGGCTGTGTGGGATGGTACTGGAGCACAAAGCGTGGCTTCTGAGGCTCGGGCTGCTAGCCTGGACCTGTGACTCCTTCTCTTCTGAGCCTTTTGGAGGCTCCGTGGACCTCCAAAAGCCAGACGAGTACCAGCGAATGGCTCCTGGACTGAAGCAGGAACTGGGGAAGAAGCAGGGGGGGGCCCAATATGACACCAAGGCGTATGGTGTCATATTGGGAATTGGATGGCAGGGAGCTAGCATGCCTGGGGCTAGCAGGCCGGGAATCACAAAACGATAGAAAATCCAAAATCCAGTCAGGTAAGAATTTCACCAAATCTTGATTCTCCGTAGCAATCTGGCGCGCCTCTGCCAGAGCAGCCTCTCGCTGCTGAACCCCGGACGCTTCCCTCCATCGATGAGAGCAGTTAGCCAACGAAAAGGAAAAATCCAATAAATCCTGCTCAAAAGGATCTGCTGGGCCCATATTTTGGTCGGATCGTACTGTTACGGTTTGTGTAGCAGGAAGCAGGACCCAAATGCAGATTAAAGTGAGAAATACATTTCAAGGTCTAGGTGAAACTAGAACATGGACAAAACAGAAACACTCACCGAAGCACAAGCCATTACACAAGACGATCCAACACTGAACAAAGGGAAAGACAAGCCTAAATACACAGAGGGGTAATCACAAACAGCTGAGAAGGGGAGGAGAAGCACAAGGACACCAGGTGAACACAATCGGGTAAATTAGACACACCAGGGAAACTAACGACAGGGAATCACAGACAGAGCTCAACAAGACAAAACACAACGAAGACAGAAAACCAAAGACAGATCTAGACAAGACACAACGCAGACAGAAAACCAAAGACAGATCTAGACAACACAACACAGACAAAGAGGAATAGGAGGAATAGGAGGAGGCAGGCTGTAAATCCTCACACAGAGCCCCTCCTCCAACACACACAAACGGGCACATGACCAATGAGGGCATGAGATAAGTTTGTGCACAGATGGAAGGCTGACAGGCAGGTAGGCCATTCAGTTATTTTAGCCGGGCCGGCTCAGATGATTGGTCGTGCATTTTACAGTACCACGGCTTCCACAGATGACATTTTTTTGATGTATTTATTGTCAAAGCATTGAATGTATTCATTGCTATCGGGATGTTAAGAGCATTCCATGGAATATAACTAAAAGTGTTTCTGAAGTGAATTACCTACCCCACGTTTAACTTTTAAAAATAAAACAGGAAACATACTATACACTAACCCAAGACCATGACACAATATGAAATCTGAAGTACAGACTGAGGCATATGATTTATTAATTAGAGAGCACATCATTCCCATAATTGCAGAGAGAAGAGCTTTGAGACAGACATGCCGTAACAGAACTTCTTCTGGTTGAAGCAAGGAAATATCAAATAATAAACTTTGGAAGCACCCAGAGACAGCACGGACCTCACAGGAGATAACAGGGAAGGGGGTGGAAACAGCAAAGATTGTGATATGTTAATGCTATGTAAATATAATACATCAATTAGTATCAATTTATTTTCATAGTCAACACATTACTATAATTTACCACCAAAAATGTGTAATTATGATTTGTTATGCTCTAAATGTTCCACGATGTAAAGTAGTGACAACATCTGTGAATAACTCTGTCTCTTTCTATCTCTCTTGACACTGCCTTTCTCTTCATACTGTGGCCAAACCATCACCAGACAATTCCAATAAAGTACTGCTGTCCATGTTTGCGCTGGAGATGTTCATGAAGATGTACGCTCTGGGTTTGCCCTCTTACTTCATGTCTCTCTTCAACCGCTTTGACTGCTTTGTGGTGTCCACTGGCATCCTGGAGCTGATCCTGGTCCACATGGGCATCATGTCAGTGATGGGCATCTCTGTGCTGCGCTGCATACGCCTGCTCCGCCTGCTCAAAGTCTCCCGGTGAGGGAAAAGCCAGTGTGTCTTCATCAGTATATAATCAAGAGAATGTTTAGGACAAAACCTTTTTATTGACAAATGTAGTTTCAGACACAGAGCAGATGTAAATATAATCCCAATGCCTTATTGAAGTGATGCTGTGTGCCCTAGATACTGGACGTCTCTCAGTAATCTGGTGGCTTCCCTCTTGAACTCGGTCCGTTCCATCGCCTGCTTGCTGCTGCTCCTCTTCCTTTTCATCGTCATCTTCTCCCTGCTGGGTATGCAGGTGTTTGGAGGGAAGTTTAACTTTCCCAACCAAGCCAAGCCCCGCAGCACTTTTGACAGCTTCCCTCAGGCCCTCATTACTGTGTTCCAGGTACAATCACAACCAATAATATCACAACCAATAATAAAACTGATGAGAAAAAGAATTTCTTAAAAACAAAGGTAGAAATATTTGGGAAATATTTCTCACTTATTTGCAGTAAAATAACTCTTAATAAATGTTTGATTGCATGTGTTTCAGATCCTGACAGGAGAGGACTGGAATGCTGTAATGTACGATGGCATTAACGCTCATGGAGGACCCACCATGCCTGGCATCTTAGTCAGCATCTACTTCATCATCCTCTTTGTCTGTGGAAATTGTATCCTTTTTGTGTGTGTGTGTGTGTGTGTGTGTGTGTGTGTGTGTGTGTGTGTGTGCACGTGTGTGTCTTTAGCAACAGTAAACACTTACCATGAGAACTGCAGATCAATTGGAAAATACTGTAAAAATCTTTGACTGTCTTTCAGTCATTCTTCTAAATGTCTTCCTGGCCATTGCTGTTGATAATTTGGCGGAGGCTGAGTCTCTGACTCTGGCACAGAAAGAGAAGGCGGAGGAAAAAGAACGTAAGAAAGCACTGAGGTAAGTCTTCCTAAATATTTCAAATGAAACATATTTAGTTTATCAAAGCCCATATTTTTACGTTTTATTCTTACTTGCAATTGTCCCCATATAAATGAGCTTTAGCACATTTACACATATGTTACAACGGGATTTGTGTGGTGGCCAAATAATAACAGTACTTTTTTTTACATTTTGTTAGCGCTTTTACAGGTGCTCAAAGTCGCTTTACAGAGATAGTGAAAAGAAAAGAACAACAAATAAATATAGTTAAAGTCAAATGAAAATCAAGCAATACAAAAACAATCGCACATTAAAAGCCAGATTGAAGAGGTGAGTTTTTGTATGTTTTTTTGAAGGTGGTGAGGTCAGTGCAGTCTCTGATGGGTTGTGGGAGTGAGTTCCAGACGGAGGGGGCAGCGACGGAGAAGGCTCTGTCCCCCCAGGTCCGGTGATTGATGAGGGTGGGGATGGATAGGAGGTTGGCTTCTGAGGCGGAAGCAGCGGGAAGGGGTGTGGTGGTGCAGCAGGTCTGTGAGGTAATGGGGGGCCTGATTGTTGAAGGCATTGTGCGTTATTTGAAGTTGATTATTTGACGGACAGGGAGCCAGTGGAGGTTCTGGAGGACGGGAGTGATATGGTCTGTGGAGCGGGTGTGGGTGAGGAGGCGGGAAGCAGAGTTCTGGATATGTTTATCCATGTGTAGTTTATTGAGGAGGTTGGATGGTATGCCGTAGAGCAGTGAACATCAACTGGTGGCCCTAAAAACTAAAAACTGGTGTTGTTTTTTAAAAGGAGTTTAAAATCTATTCTGAACCGAACTGGAAGCCAATGCAATTAAGCCAGAATTGGGGTAATATGGTCACGCTTTTTATGGCCAGTGAGAAGACGTGCAGCTGCATTCTGAACTAGCTGGAGGCGTCTAATTGAGGTCTGATCCATACCCACATACAGAGCATTGCAATAATCCAGTCTCGAGGTAACAAAGGCGTTAATAACCCTTTCTAAGTCTTTAATAGATAAAAACGACTTGGTCTTAGCCAATAGTCGTATTTTTAAAAAGCAGGTCTTGACTACAGTACTAACCTGCTTATCAAATTTAAAGGCGCTATTGAAGGTCACTCCAAGATTCATAACAGAGGGGAGTATATTTGTATTGGGGGAGCCCAGAATATCAACCGGGGAGACTGTTGGTTGGGGTCCAAAAAAGATAACCTCGGTCTTGCTCTCATTAAAGGAGGGGTAGGTAAATTTGAGAAACCGGCTCGAGTGCACAAAAATTCAAAAGTACACAACCGAAAAGAATCCGCCCCTTCCTTCAGACTTCCTACAGAGCACCTCCTCCAACACACATGAACGCGCACACAACACCCAAGATCATGATAATGAATGTAAAACAAGGTAGCAGGTAGGAGGGAATATCTGACAGTAGAGGGGGGGGAGTCGATTTACGGTTGCCAGGTATAGGTTTGGGCAGCAGTATAAACTCCAGTGAGGGTCTTAGGTGGAGGAGAGCTAGGCGATCATAGACAAGCAGAGCAGGGACATTCTGACAAACATAAAGCAAAAACAGGATAGCTAAAGGCAGAGAGCTGAGGGAGCGGCGTGCCGACACAGGCGCCATCTTGAAATCCCGTGAAACTAAGGCCCTGGTGTAGTGGTGTAGGATGAAGAGGAGGGGGCCAAGCACCGAACCCTGGGGTACGCCTTGGGACAGAGGAGCAGTGGAGGAGATGCAGTTGCTGATATTGATAAACTGATGTCTGTCGGTGAGGTAGGATTTCAGCCAGGAGAGTGCAGTGTCGGTGATGTTGAGTGATGATTCGAGGAGGGACAGCAGGATGGTGTGGTTGATGGTGTCAAATGCTGCAGTGAGGTCGAGGAGGATGAGGATGTCCAGGTTGCCGGAGTCAGAGGAGAGGAGGAGGTCGTTTGTGATTTTGAGAAGAGCTGTTTCTGTGCTGTGTTTTGATCGGAAACCGGATTGAAATGGCTCAAATAAGTCATTGGAGCTGAGGTGGCATTTAAGTTGTGAGGCAATGACACGTTCAAGTATTTTTGACAGAAAGGGGAGATTTGATATGGGCCGGAAGTTGGACATGATGTCAGGTGTGAGTCCAGGTCTTTTGAGAATGGGTGAGACAGAAGCCAGTTTGAGAGAGGGGGAAACTGATCCAGATCTGAGGGAGGAGTTAATGATGGTGGCGATGAGTTGGGAGATGGCAGGGAGGCTCTCTTTAACACATTTGGAGGGCATTGGGTCAAGTGTGCAGGTGGAGTTAATTCCAGTCATGAAGTTGGACAGTTGCATGGGGGTCACAGGGGAGAAGTGGGACAGGGGCTGTGAGTTGAAGGGGGGGGGAGCCAGGAGGGGAGGTGGGTGGTGCTGATGAGGGTGTCAGATTGCTGTAAATGTTGCTGATTTTGGTTTGGAAAAACGAGAGGAAGGAGTTGCACTGTTCAGTGGTGAAGGACGAGGTGGCGTTGTCACAGGGTTTGAGAAGTTTGCTGATGGTGGAGAACAGACGCTTGGGGTTGCTGGAGCCAGACTGAATGAGTTGTGAGTAGTAATTAGACCGGGCTGCTTTGAGTGCCTCACTGTCACTTAAACAACATCTTCCATTTATTTTCACACAATACGTCTCCTTGCAATATCAACACTAATTTGGTTGACTTTTATATTTGATCTAATTGGTAGATTGGTATATTTGACAATCACCTTCCCTGAATTTGACTCAGGTGTAACTAAAGTCTGATTTAAGGGTTGTTTATATTTCACATCATTAATCAGAATCTGCAAAGTAACTAAAATACATGTAGTGGAGTAAAAACACCAGGTTAACCTCTGAATTGTAGTGGAGCAGAACAAAGTAGTATGCTGCTGTAACAAAAACATTTCCCAACCTGGGATCAATAAAGTATATCTTATCTTATCTTAAGATAAGATGTTTTAAATTTGATAACACCACTGTGTTTCGTATCCCCTAAACCTCCAGGGTGTACACAGTTTAATACTGGCAACTTCTAATTGTGGGAAATACGAAAACGTCTTATAAAGAGACGTGCCATAGAACATGTTGTGAAACACACAATAGCCAGCATGTGTAGTTCTGGGGGGGCTGGACCCGGAGGCTAATTAACCTTGGCGCACTTCCACTCCAACATCCAATCACAGGGCTTGATGACTAATCACAGGGTTTGTAAAGCAAGGCGGATGTTGTAGTCCCAAACGATAGCTGGGGATTCTGGATAGTGTAGTGTCTTCGTAACCTGTATTGTCTAAATAGTCAGGGAAGAGCGAAGCAGACAGGACCCAAATGCAGATTCCACAGAAAATTCCTTTATTACAAGGTCAAATGGAAACAAAACAGAACTCTTCCCCATGAACACAGTCAAGACACATAAGGAACTAACAATGACAGACAGAAAAACCAGAATTTAAATACACACTGGACTAATAAAAGAAACAAGAGACAGGTGAGGAGGGAGGAGAAAACACAGGGGGTCCTTCTCAGGTCGAATAAATGGAATCCTTGCGTCCCTCACTTGCGTCGTTTCCCTGTGACTAGTCCCTCCCACCAGGGAAGCATGGAGAGACGCAAGGAAACCACGAGAAGCATGGAAATGAGTTTAAGAGCAATGGGACGTCCTTTCCTCCGGAGCGTCACGTGAAGCGACGTCCGTTTGTGATGACGCCGCACAGCTGTTCGTCTGACAGCAGCCAGCTCTGTCCCCGTTATTTAAACAAAACACAGTATAGACTGAGGAGTGACTCAGTGATAGGGGCTGCAAAATGAGTTTGTGTGTGTGTGTATATATGCTATATATGGTCTGAACGTTCCACTTCCTGCCTGCTCGTCATTACCTTACGGCTGCGCCGCGACAAAAATAGGATTCATCCTAATTTTAGAGGAGCCCTGCGCCGAGCCGGTTCTGGGACGCGTCTGGGACGTAACGCGGCGTGTGTGGTGGAATAGCACCCATTGACTAGAGTGACCGCTATCCTTACGGACGCCGCGTCGCGGCCGTAACGCGTCGCAGATGGACTCGGTGGAATCGAGGGGTAAGAGTACAATATACACTTCTCGCCAGAAATCGAATAAAAAAGCATTTTAATGGCCAAACTATTCCACAATTTAGGATTTTCCAGAGAGGGTTATTTGTGAATAAACGTCCCTAAAAGTGGTCGTGTTTCTTACACGACCACTAGAGCACCTCTAGTGGTGCTCTAGTGGTCGTGTAAGAAACAACATACACTTTAAAACGTGTCTCTGAGTCATAATAAGGGCATGAACAATCGGCCTATATGGTCGTTTTTTGTAGGAGGACAGGCTGTGAAGGTGAGATGGATTTGAGATTTCTGTAGGTTATTGTGCGTTTTTGCTTTTGGGCGGGGATGGGGATGTTGATGTCCATGATGATGGCCAGGTGATCAGAGATGTGGAGATTGAGGCTGGACAGATGATGGATGGTGAGACCAGTGGAGCAGATCAAGTCCAGGATGTGACCACGGCTGTGTGTTGGGAAGTTGATGTGTTGAGAGAAATTGCAGCAGTGAAGGGTTTCCTTAAATTCAGAGGCATATTTGCAGGTCGGGTCGTCAACATGAATGTTAAAATTACCTAAGAGGAGAACAGATGGGGATATGGCAGAAAACTGAGTGAGAATGTCAGAGAGGTCGGAGAGAAAGGAGGGGTTTGGCTTCGGGGGACGGTAGATGATGGCTGTGACCAGGGGAGTGGGACCAGAGAGTTTAAAGATCAGGTGTTCAAATGAAGAAACATCAGGGATGGGGATTATGGTAGCTTTTATTTCCTTTCTGATAATAGCAGCTATACCACCACAGGTTTGTACATGTATGTGAATCCTGCTGCTTAGTAGGTGGACTAGACACTTAAGCAACTTTGAGTCCAAGAAAAGAGACATTACAAATATAATTTATTATTATTATAACATGACCGAAAGAACGAAATTGCGGATACAAGCGGCCGAGATGGGTTTTCTCCACAGGGTGGCTGGCGTCTCCCTTAGGGATAAGGGGAGAAGTTCAGTCATCCGGGAGGGACTCTGAGTTGAACCGCTCCTCCTTCGCGTCGAAAGGAGCCAGTTGAGGTGGTCCGGGCACCTAGTTAGGATGCCACCTGGGCGCCTCCCTAGGGAGGTGTTCCAGGCACGTCCAGCTGGGAAGAGACCAAGGGGTAGACCTAGGACCAGGTGGAGGGATTATATCTCTTCGCTGGCCTGGGAGCGCCTTGGGATCCCCCAGTCAGAGCTGGTTGATGTGGCCAGGGAAAAGAAAGTTTGGGGCTCTCTGCTGGAACTGCTACCTCCGCGACCCGACCGCGGATAAGCGGGAGAAGATGGATGGATTGATGGATTATTATAACTAGTATTCAGAAAACAGGATGTCAATGCGCTGCCTGGATTCAATCAATAACTTGAAAATGATAAATGCTGTCAAGTCGAGTCCACATTAAATGTGAACCAAATTACTCTCCAAACATGCCCTGTCAGGAAACAAGTGGGAGGGGGTTGGGGGTGAAACGATTGCCATTTCTCATACTTTGGGAGTCTCTAGACATACCGAGGATACATTTATGTTCAAATGCCATGAACATGTGTATTTAGCAAAATATGTGACCATTAAGTGCTTGAGCTACGACATTGTGTCAGACTTTGTTCAAGTGTTTTATGTGTACCCTTCAGAAGATGCAGTTATGGATGATTTTTAAGATTTGTAGTTATCTCGTAGAAAATGCTGGAAAATGCTGCATCACTAAATTAATTCATTTGCGTAAAGTTATATAATGAAAGAAGCCAGTCATGTGCTGGGTGATGTTGTCCTGGTCCTGGTGCCTGCTCCACTATGTTTCTGTGGAACCGGTTTGCTGGCTTTCAGAGAAAGGTTGATATAACTCACGATACACCAAACCCTTTTGTGAAACCATGAAGCATAGTTGTTGTATCCCTACATAAAGATTCATGTTGTTAATCACTGCAATGTTCTTAAATGCCTCATGCTAACCACCAGTTGATTTCTAGGGCCAACATGCCAGATAAGGCAACAGAGGAGAAAGCAAATCTCGCAAAGAAGTTGGCCGAGCAAAGGGCCAAGGGCGTAGAGGGCATCCCTACGACTGCCAAGGTGAGGCATCCAAGAGCATGACAATTGCAAAGAAAAGATTCCAATTTAATAGATTTGTTTCTCTTTTTACCTTTTATTTATATCAATTTGAAATATGCAGCTCAAAATCGACGAGTTTGAGTCTAACGTCAATGAGATTAAAGACCCTTTCCCTCCAGCAGACTTTCCTGGTAAATCACAATACCTCCATACGGTTGATCATTCTATTCCAAACTCAGAGGTAGAAAAGGCATTTACTAATCCATGGTGCTTTGTTTGCTAGGTGATGATGAGGAGGAGGACCCTGAGATCCCAGAAAGCCCTAGACCTCGTCCGATGGCAGATCTGCAGCTGAAGGAGGAAGCAGTGCCGATGCCAGAAGCCAGCTCATTTTTTATCTTTGGACCTCAGAACAAGTATGACAGCTTTTGTTTGGTTTGATGAACAAGAGGCAGTGATAATAAGCTCAACCAGTTTTTAATGTTAATGGCAGTTTGATTTATTTTGTTGTGTTTGACAAGATAAAATATTCACATTTAAAAAAATACACATTTTGTGAACTTAGACAACAGCCTGGATAATCATACCAGGATTTGAGGATAAAGCAGGATCAGGACCAGTGGCATACTTCCTATAAGAGCAGTTTAGGGGGTACTGCCTGTGCTTTGCTAAATCATTCAATTGTGTTTTATAATTATATTGAAGATTGACTAGGTAAGCCACATTATTCCACACTGAAATCCCCTTTGTGTCATCTATAATTATGCCCATGTGAATGAAAGTGTGTATTGCTTTAAAATGTTTGTTCAAGACACACATCAGGTGTTCTATTTGACTGTTGGAGGGAAAATATGTCATTCTCTTGCTTAGGATAGTCTACAGTCAGTTAAACCATTGATTTGTTGGCATTGCTCCCGAACCTAGGTTAACTAGTAACTTCATTTCAAACATGAAAGCGTGATGCAACACTTATTTTAAATGTAGAACACGGTGGTGGTGATGATGTTCATCTTGCATGCCACTGCTCCCACGGCCCAGTATTCTGTCTGGCAGCCAGTTATCCAACAATATTAGCACACTGAAAGCCAATTGTTTCTAAGATAAACTTATTTTGCAACACAATTAGATATAGTTACTTATTATGCAAATGCTTTGAACTGGTTCACTATAAATTAGAATTTAAATGTAAGTTTTTTAAAGTTTTGCTGCTATAGGCTTAGACTGCCAGGTGACCTTCACCTTTCATCTCTTTCTCTAGATCTGTATGTGCTCATGTCCTCTCTATCTCTTTGCCCTTACTAGTACAGTGGTTAAGCTCATATATGGAAGGTATTATGCCCTTTATGAAAAAAGCACGACATTTTCACCAGTGTTAGTACTATTCCTGTAGTAAGGCTGATGTTAATTATATTAAGAACGTTAAGTCCAACAATGTCCCAGATTTCTTTAAAAAATCGCGCAGGGTCAACATCGCTTGGAGAACCCGAGAGTAGAATACCTTTATTAGTCCCACAGAGGGGAAATGTACGTAGTTACAGCAGAAAAATATCCACAGACAGCTTAATGTTACATATGTTACATGCACTAAAAAGTATTAAAGCTAAAAAAAAAAGTTAGAATATAGTAACAAATATAATAGAGCAGAGGTTCGTGTTTTTTTTCATGGCTGAGAGAGGACGCTGGCGTGGACTGTTCGCCGCTTCTCCAGCTGTACCTAGTGGTGTTTTTGTCTGTTTGACGTTTTTTGCCGGCTCTAACTGTTGGCCTCTTCGTCATTTTGTGTATCTTATATCTTCACGTTTTATGTGATTACGTCTTTACACCAATTTCCTCGGATCTCTTACCTATATGCTGCAGCTGCTACACCAGCTCCTGTAGCTAGCTGTAGCAGTTAGCTGTGGCAGCTACTCCAGCTCCAGGGTGATCTCTGCTTCCTGTCGTCACCCGGCGGATTGCTCTGTCCTGCCCTCCCTGCGTCCCCCGACTCTGGACTATCCGTTGCCGACTTTCAGTCACGTATTGCCGCCTCTACTCTGTGCCATCATCACCACGCATTGCTCGACAAACCCACGGCTGCCCGCCGGTGCGGTTAGCCTAGCTGGCTAGCTCCGCTGCATCTCTTCGGCTCGGCTGCCCTCCACAGAATCTATCTGGATCACCCACCTCCCCCCCCAGTGCTGTCCATGCTGAGAGTCCTGTTCCACGACACACTTTAGTCCATCCTGGAGTGGCTAGCCTCTTGGTTGGGACCACCTTCTCCAAACTGGCTCTCAGCTAACGTAGCATTGTGCTAGCATACCTCCGGCTCCATGATGCTGAAATATTCCACTGCACAACTGGTTACTCTCAATAGTTGTATTATCCAACCTCTATGCTTAGCAGTCATCAACAAGCTTGGGCTGTTACGTAGCAGACCTCAGTACATCCATAGAGGCTCCCGGCGTAGGTTTGTTGTTGCTGGGACGGAGCCACTCTCCAGCTGGTCCTGCGCGCGCACCGTCCCTGGCTCTCTACGTCATCACAACAAACCTCGCACGTGCATTGGCAATCTGATGGCCCTGGTCTGTGTTGACAGTGTCATTCTGCTCACACCGCCAGCTTCCAGTAGCAATGCCCCCACATTCATGCTGCTGAATACCCGTTCCCTCAATAATAAAGCACCACTCATTCACGACATCATCTCTGACAAAAAAACGGACTTTGTTTGCCTTACGGAGACCTGGCAAAATCAACAAGACTTTTTCACCTTAAACATAGCCACACCCCCAGGCTATGTTTACCTGCAGAAGCCCCGCTCCCTGGGTCGGGGTGGTGGGCTGGCTGTTATCCACAGAGCAGCAATTCCGATTAAACAACTCCCTGTGGTAAATACAACCTCTTTTGAGTGTATTGCCTTTTCCCTCCCCGGATCATCACAGCTACAGGTTGTCCTCATATACCGCCCCCCCAAAGCCTCCTCCATCTTCTTGTCTGAGTTTGCTGAGCTGCTCACCTGTGTCTGCTCCAGATCTCCATCCACACTGCTGCTTGGTGACTTTAACATCCATGTCGACTCCAGCACATGCACCTTTGCCTCCGATTTTCTCTCACTACTCGACTGCTTCAACATCACACAGCACGTCCAAGGTCCCACCCACAACAAAGGTCACACGCTGGACCTAGTGTGCTCTTTAGGCACCCCTCCCTGCCATCTCCAGTGCCTGGACCTAGCTGTTGCTGACCACCTTGCCATACTCTTTACTGTTCCTGTCCCTCTGCCCACTCAGCGTGCTAAACGCACCATCACATTCAGAAACACCAAAACACTGAGTGCACCAGCCCTGACCAGCACGATAGCAGCCCACCTAGCCTCCATTCCCCCTACCACCACAGTGGATGGCCTGGTTGCTCGTTACAACTCAGCTCTATCCCTCAGCCTTGACTCTCTAGCCCCCCTCAAAACCCGGACTGTCTCCTTCACCCGCTCGGCCCCTTGGTTCACCACGGAACTCCGCGCCCTGAAGGCTTCTGGTCGTCGGCTAGAGAGACTCAAAACAAGAACTGGCCTCACCGTCCACCGCGAAGCATACCTGGACCATGTAAAGGCCTACAAAGAAGCCCTCTCCCTGGCTAGGTCTTCGTACTACTCCACCCTCATTGGCATCCAACAATCCCAACCGAGAATGCTGTTCTCAACCATAAACCGACTTCTCCGCCCCCTGGACCCACCCCCTCCTTCAGGTGCTCTCGATCTCTGCTCGAAGTTTCTGGATTTCTTCCAGGCCAAGGTTGATTCCATCCACCAGCAGCTTCAGGTGCCTGGCCCCCCCCCTACTCCTACCGCACCCCAGCTGCAAGCTATTACTCGTCCACCTGGGTGCTGCCTCTCCACCTTCTCCCCAGTGGATGCCATCCAAATTGCCAAGCTGGTCACCAAGGCTAAGACATCGACCTGCTCTCTTGACCCCATGCCCACAGCCTTGGTCAAGGCAGCTCTATCCACCATCTGCCCTGCCATTGTTGACATTGTGAACGTGTCCCTGTCTTCTGGCATAGTCCCACCCTGCCTCAAAACTGCCTCAGTCTCTCCAATCCTGAAGAAGCCTGGCTTAGACCCGGAGGACCTCAACAACCACCGGCCGATTTCAAACCTTCCATTCGTGAGCAAGATCCTGGAAAGAGTAGTTGCCGCACAACTCCAACGCCACATGTCATTTCATGAGCTCTACGAGCCCCTCCAGTCTGGATTCAGACCCCATCACAGTACTGAGACTGCCCTCATTAAAATCACTAACAACCTCCTCATTGCATCTGATTCTGGCCTCATCAGTATCCTCATCCTCCTGGACCTCTCCGCTGCCTTTGACACAATATCCCATACCATCCTCCTCAGCCGCCTGTCAGCCTACCTTGGACTCAGTCACACAGCTCTTGCCTGGTTTGAATCCTACCTCTCTAACAGGACTCAGTTCGTTACCATCAGTGACTGCAGCTCCCCTCCGGCCCCAGTTAACCAAGGTGTACCTCAAGGCTCTGTGCTTGGACCCCTCCTATTCACCATCTACATGCTCCCACTTGGTCAAATCATCCGCCAACACGGCCTCAGCTTTCACTCATATGCCGATGACACACAGCTCTATTTCTGCACCAAACCGTCCACACAGCTCCCACCACTTTCCATTGTCAACTGCCTCCAGGACATCAAAAACTGGATGTCATCCAACTGGCTAAAAATCAACAGCAACAAAACTGAGCTCATGATTGTGGCTCCCAAGGCGCAGCTCCAGAAGGTCTGTGACCTGCTTCTCACCATTGACGGCTGCTCCATCTCCCCGTCCACTGAAGTCCGCAACCTGGGAGTCATCCTGGACTCCACCCTCTCTTTCCAGGCTCATATCAGATCCATCACCAAATCCGCCTTCTATCATCTCAAAAACATTGCCAGACTCCGCCCCTCACTTTCCGACTCTGTGGCTGAAACACTCATTCACGCCTTCATCTCATCCCGTCTGGACTATTGCAATGGAGTCCTGTCCGGGGTTCCCAGCAAATCCCTGGCCAGGCTCCAATATGTCCAGAACTCTGCCGCCAGGCTTCTCACCCGCACTAAACCATGGCAACATATCACCCCCACCCTCATCCACCTCCACTGGCTGCCGGTCAAGTCCCGGATTCACTACAAAACACTCCTCCTCACGTACAAGTCCCTCCATACCCTCGCCCCCCAGTACCTAACAGACCTCCTACATCCCTACACCCCCTCTCGGAGTCTGCGGTCCTCAGACACGGGCCTCCTCTCCATCCCCCGCTCTCGCCTTCGTACTGTGGGTGACAGGGTGTTCAGTGTTGCTGCCCCTACCCTCTGGAATGCACTTCCCCCTGAGATCCGGAATGCTGCCTCACTGGACATCTTCAAATCGTCTCTCAAAACCCACCTGTTCACCATGGCCTTCGGACCCTAGTCCTTTCCTGGTCCCCTGGCTTCCTTATTTGTTTTCTTGTTTGTTCGCTCCTCACTGTCTGTTTCGTGTTGTCTGTCCACCCTGTACAGCGACCTTGGGTCCCTTGAAAGGCGCTTTATAAATTCCATTTATTATTATTATTATTATTATGTTCAGTTTTTGCGGACTCTACAGGCCGACAAAGCTTTCCAGGAATTGAAAAGACTGTTTACCTCTGCTGCTGTTCTCATCACTCCTGATCCACTACGGCAGTTCGTGGTGGAGGTGGATGCATCCAATGATGGAGTTGGGGCTCTTGTCACAACGTTCAGCCAAGGACAGCAAACTTCACCCATATGCATTTCTGTCACGTAAGTTAACACCTGCTGAACGCAACTATGATGTAGGCAACAGAGAACTTTTGGCAGTTAAAACAGCGCTTGAGGAATGGAGACACTTTCTGGAGGGGTCAGAGCAACCATTCATAGTCTGGACGGATCATGAAAATCTTGAGTACATCCGAAAAGCTAAGAGACTGAACTCACGTCAGGCAAGATGGGCTTTGTTCTTCACCCGTTTTAACTTTTCCTTGTCATTTAGACCCGGTTCACAAAATGCCAAGCCAGATGCACTCTCTCGTGTTTTTGATCCTGAACCCTCGGCCAAGGAACCAAAGCCCATCCTTCCACTAAACTGTGTGGTTGGAGCGGTACCTTGGCCAATAGAAACAGAGGTGAAAAGAGCTAACGGTGAGAGCCCGACACCTAGGGGTTGCCCCCCAAATAGGTTGTTTGTTCCTCAATCTGTGCGTCCTAAGGTCATTCAATGGGCTCACACCTCGCTGCTCACCTGCCATCCTGGGGTTAAAAAAACCACGTACTTCATCAAGCAACGGTTCTGGTGGACATCTATGGAAAGGGATGTCAAGGAGTATGTGGCCGCCTGCACCATCTGCGCCAGGAATAAAACCTCTTCCAGGCCCCAGATGGGTCTGCTCCGGCCGCTGCCTATCCGCAGTCGGCCCTGGTCCGACATCTCAGTGGATTTTGTCACCGGACTGCCAGAATCCAAAGGTAACACCACCGTCCTCACGGTGGTGGATAGATTCTCTAAAATGACACATTTTATTGCTTTGCCTAAACTGCCATCGGCCAAAGAAACGACTGAAGTTTTGTTGCACCATGTTTTTCGTCTCCACGGCTTTCCCAGGGAGATCGTGTCGGACCGGGGCCCTCAGTTTGTCTCCCGTTTCTGGAGGGAGTTTTGCAGCCTCATCGGGGCCTCTGCCAGCCTCTCTTCCGGCTACCATCCCCAATGAAATGGACAAACGGAGAGACTTAATCAAGAACTGGAAACCTGCCTCCGGTGCCTGGTGTCCCAAAACCCAGCTTCTTGGAGTAAACACCTCACGTAGGTAGAATACGCCCACAACTCATTGCATACCTCTGCCACCGGTTTGATCCCGTTCCAGTGCGTCTACGGTTATCAACCTCCCATGTTCTCCGAGACAGAGAAAGAAGTCATGGTTCCCTCGGCACACGCACTGGTAAGGCGCTGTCATGGCATTTGGACTTCAGCACGTCGGGTCCTCCTGAGGACTTCGGCCCGCATGAAGAAAGCGGCTGATCGGCATCGCCGTCCTGCACCTGTTTACAGTCCGGGTCAGAAAGTGTGGTTATCCACCAGAGACTTGCCCCTGAACGTAGCATCTAGGAAGCTGGCACCAAGATTTGTAGGCCCATTCACTGTGTCCAAGTGTATTAACCCTGTGTCTGTTAGTTTGCTCCTGCCTAGATCACTCAGAGTCCATCCAACGTTCCATGTAAGTAAACTCAAGCCGGTCAAGGAAAGCAAGATGGTTCCCGCTTCCAAGCCCCCCCCCCC
>CALSBZ010041039.1:118504-136382 GCA_943591055.1 Gobionotothen gibberifrons
GGGGGGGGGGGTCTACTATGGGCCGTGGTGGTTGTACAGTCTGACCGCTGCAAGAAGGAAGGACCTTCTATCTCTCCGTGAGACAGCGGGGGTGCAGCAGCCTCTCGCTGAAGGAGCTGCACAGTGAGGACAGGGTGTCCTGGAGGGGGTGGGACACATTGTCCAGCAGGGAGGACAGCTTGGCTGCAATTCTCCTGTCTCCCACCACCTCCACAGTGTCCAGAGGACTCCTGTCTCCCAGCACCTCCACAGTGTCCAGAGGACTCCCCAGGACAGAGCTTCCTTACCAGTCTGTTCAGTCTCTTCCTGTCAGCAGCGGAGACGCTGCTGCCCCAGCAGCGGAGACGCTGCTGCCCCAGCAGGCCACACCATAGAAAATGGCTATGCCACAACAGAGTCATAAAATGTTTGAAGGAGTGCCCCCTGCACCCCGAAAGACCTCAGTCTCCTCAGCAGAAAGAGTCTGCTCTGTCCCTTCTTGTACATTCTCTCTACCCCTTTCCAAACATAAGAAACTAATCTCTTCTCATTCTGCACCTGTACGCCGTAATCCCTCTCCCCCTCTACCTTTGCCTCATCTGTGCTCTCAGCCCTCCCTTCGTCTGACTCGTTCCAACTCCTGCCTCCAAACTCTGCTGGAGAAACTCTCCTCTCCACTCTTTCATCCTCTCTGGACTCTCTCTGTCCTCTCTCTGTCCTCTCACATCCCGGCAGGCTCGTCAGTCCCCTCCTGCTCCCTGGCTAAATGACGCACTGCGTGCTAATAGAACCATCCATCGGGCAGCTGAGCGGAAACGGTGGAAATCCAAACACCCTGACGACCTCAGGCTCTCCTCTCCTCTTTCTCTGCTTCGATCTCTCAGGCAAAAAGCACTTTCTTTCAAGATAAGATCCAATCTTCCTATTCCAACCCCAAAAAACTATTTTCCATCTTCTCCACCCTCTTGGACCCCCCCAAAGCCCCTTCCCCCACCTCCCTTCTTCCAAGCGACATTGTTAACCACTTTGAAAAAAAGGTTGATGATATTCACTCTTCTTTTTCCGACTCACCATTACTCACCACTGGGTCACCAGACCCTCCTCTCCCCCACACACTAACCTCCTTTTCCCCTCTCTCTCCAAGTGAGGTTCTTACCCTCATTACCTCTGCCCGTCCTACCACCTGTCCTCTGGACCCTATCCCCTCAAACCTCCTTCAGACTATCGCTTCTGATATTCTACCGTTTCTCACCCATTTCATCAACACTTCTCTAACTTCTGGTGACTTTCCAAACAGTCTCAAGGAGGCAAGAGTAACCCCTCTCCTAAAGAAAACCACTCTCAACCCGTCTGATGTTATAAACTACAGACCTGTCTCTCTCCTCCCGTTCCTGTCTAAAACACTTGAACGCGCTGTCTTTAAACAACTCTCCTGTTATCTCCATCAGAACAACCTTCTGGATCCGCACCAGTCTGGTTTCAAGGCAGGTCACTCAACAGAAACTGCTCTCCTTGCTGTCACTGAGGAACTGCACACTGCTAAAGCAGCCTCCCTCTCCTCTGTCATCATCCTTCTGGACCTGTCTGCTGCATTCGACACGGTGAACCATCAGATCCTCCTTCGCACTCTCCAAGAACTTTGAGTTTCAGCCTCTGCACTTTCCCTCCTCACCTCATACCTCAAAGATCGTACCTACAGGGTTACTTGGAGAGGGTCAGAGTCCGACCCTTGTCAATTAACTACAGGGGTCCCCCAGGGCTCTGTTCTTGGTCCCCTCCTCTTCTCCTTGTACACAAACTCGCTCGGATCAGTCATTAGCCCGCATGGTTTTTCATACCACTGCTACGCTGACGACACCCAATTAATTCTGTCCTTTCCCCACACCACACCGCTCCTCCGCTCCCTTCACTGGCTTCCAGTAACTGCTAGAATCCACTTCAAGACACTGGTACTAGCGTACCATGCTGCGAATGGATCTGGCCCTTCCTACATCCAGGACATGGTTAAACTGTACACCCCAGCACGTGCACTCCGCTCCGCATCAGCCAAACGGCTCGCTGCACCCTCGCTGCGAGGGCGACCCAAGTTCCCATCAGCAAAAACACGTGGGTTTGCTATCGTGGCCCCTAAATGGTGGAATGAGCTCCCCATCGAAATCAGGACAGCAGAAAGCTTGCACATCTTCCGGCGCAGACTGAAAACTCATCTCTTTCGACTCCACTTCGAGCGATAGAATTACTAACAAAGAATTACTAACAAAGCACTTATATACTAATAAAGGACTGGCTTATCTATAAGCCAGTTGAGTAGCACTGATGTACTTATATGATTCTGTTTTCTTCAAGGTTGTATCTTCCTGGTCGAATGTACTTACTGTAAGTCGCTTTGGATAAAAGCGTCAGCTAAATGCAATGTAATGTAATGTAAAAAGAGCAGCACAATTATCAGTCCAGTCCAGTTTATTGTTCAGATGAACACCCAGGTATTTGTAAGATTCACGATCTCAATGAGCTTCGGTAATAATCTTTCTAGCTCTTGTAGTCAGCTTTCCTACTGACAACAAAGGTAACACTAAGGGCTTCTACAGTGTGAATGAAGCTGTAAACAAGTTGTCGCGGCTTCAGGTTTGTGCTTGACCAATGGTTACAACTTTGTGCTGCAAGCGTTCCCCTCCTGGATACTATGCCATTGAGAAGTACACCATTTACTATGGTCACCTTTCAAATGTATTTCATGTCTGGGATCTCACAAATTCTCTCAACATACTCATAAACATATCATTATACCATTGCAGGTTCCGGAAGCTCTGCCATCGTATAATCAATGCAACGACTTTCACCAACATCATCCTCCTCTTCATCCTCCTGTCGTCTGTGTCTCTAGCTGCTGAAGATCCCATCGACCCCATGTCCTTTAGAAATCAGGTAACAAATGCATGCCTGCATCATTGTAATTTAAATGTTTAAGCTACTATGCAAGTTTAATTTATATTGTCAGTATTAAGTATGCATTTTCTATTAAGATTCATATTGCAACTAATGTCACATTTTCAGGTGTTGGCCTATGCTGATATAGTCTTCACTTCGGTGTTCACAGCGGAAATTGTGCTCAAGGTAATAACAAGCACCACAGATAACTTTGTTAATAATGAAAGGTGGTAAATTAAAGAAACCTGAAGAGGTGTAAAATGTGCCTGGGGTGTAAAATTGGTGGGACCAATGGTCCCTTTCCAACTTCGTACCCCCCAGTCTACACTCCTTTGCTCAAGCCACACCACTCTAAGAGCTAGGCCTTCATTTTGATCTCAACTACGTACGGCGGGGGTGGGAGGGGTAAATTGCACACAGAAATAAACAAATCAATCAAAGAACTAAAAAAACCTTTCTTCAGTTCCAGCTACAGTAATGGCGCATTTCCACCGCAGGCCTCGCTCGACTTAGTACGGTTTTGTTAGGCCTTGTTAGGCCCGGCTCACTTTAATGCTGCACTTCCATTACAGTTTAGGAGCTGGGGCAGTAACTATAGTAACGCAGTGTAGGCGGAGCCTTGACGTCATCTTCAACGAGCACCCCAGAAAAACAACATCAGCCGTTAGCTGTTAGCACTCAAGATCACAGCTCCTCATATCTGTTCAGAAACCAGACAAAAGTTAAACAAGTACAAACCACAGACTGTCTGTGTCATGGTGAATACAGTCGCTGGTTTAGTTATGTCTGTATAGGCCGTTGTTGTGAGTGTGGACGGTCGGAGCATATATTGCGTTAGCTTAGCCGATCTCCAACAAACAAATCAAATCAAGTTTTATTTATATAGCACATTTTTAAACGATTTTTGGTCGAGCCAAAGAGCTGTACATATAATAAAAATAGCCTACAGTAAAGACACTTTACAGCAAATACAACAGCACAGTTTGTGCAGAATATCAGTATGAGAAAACGACACCCTCTGTCCTTAGACCCTCACATCGTACAAGGAAAAACTTCCGGAGAAAAACCCACAGTTTAAAGGGGAACATGGGAGAAAACCTCAGGGAGAGCAACAGAGGAGGGATCCCTCTCCCAGGACGGACAGACGTGCAATAGATGCCGTGTGTAAATCGAAGAGACAATACATTTTACAGCGTAGTGTTGGAGCACCACCCTTTGGAGTGGTTGAAGGTTCGAGCCTGCTCCGCGCCGTCCGTTGATGAGTGGTCTGCTATAAGAAGAAGGACTCAGACACCGAGATATGAGATTAACAATAAACTGATTTAATGGTAAAAAGCAACAATACAATATAACGAAGTACTTCGGGCTCTGGTTCTACTACCGTCAAATACGTATCGGGGCAGTCAGACGAATCAGAGCCCCGAGTGTAAGAATGTTACAGTAATTATACACATAAACGGGGAGGAGTTGTGTCGGTTGCTCCTCCCTAGGTGTTATCTACTGGTGGATTCGCTCCGGGGCGAGCCCTCGGCAGCGAATCAGAGTGAGTCAGCCGTTGCTGTCCTTGAGCAGAGTCTTCCACTTCCGAGACAGAGCGTGTCCTTGATGTGGAGTTACTTTTGGGTGAACATAACAATCTATATCTTTGCACCTGTCCAAAGCCCTTACTCCCTTTATTTCCCACAGACTAAGCAGTTTCACAAGCATATATTTCACACAGACTATTGGCGCCTAAGATATGTGGGCCAAGGTTATGGTTTTTAAAGTAGGTTTATACAGGTTCCTTTAATATCAAAACAGTTTATACAGGTTCCTTTAGTAGGTAGACCGAATGTTTGGAAATGCATGTGTCTGTAATAAGAAGATGCATCACGCATTTTAAAAGGTGTTTCACCTGCCGTCTGTCTGCAGACTTGTCAAAGCATTAATTCATGGTTTTTACTAACCGGTATCAGTATGTTGTTACTTCGGCATCATTTTTAAACGTGTATTACAATTAAATCACGGTCAAATATGTTCATCTTGTTGTAGTTCTAGCCCCCTTGCCAGCGATTCTCTCTCTAGTTTAGCAAACTCAGCCCTGTTTGTTGGCCCCGATAGAACCACGATTTTGTCGGGCCAGAAAAAAGGTGAAAAATAGCCCCGGGCCGGAACTAGGCATAGTGGAAACGCAACCAAAAACGACACGGCACGACACGGCACGCTTAAACGGCGCTCCGCGCCATGGTGGAAATGCGCCATAAGAGTCCTAGCAGATACGTTTAACATGATGACACATAAGGTGGAAACAATATGAGCACGCTGTCACCGCAGGTGAATTAGTTTGACAGGAAGTAGCAGAGTGTTGTCATCTCCCTTCTTTAAAGGTGGAAGAGATGGGAAACTAAGTTAACAAACGTTCTAGAAGGCAAACCGTGTAAACCTCCACAGCAGTCTTGATTTTTGCTGATATGGGATTTTTAAGACATAATATATTACACATTTTTTCTTTATCAGAAATGTGTTATTCATTCAACAGGAACTTCTTATTTTTGCAGTTTGTTTTTTTATATGGATAACAAGTATTCTTTTCAGATGACAACATATGGTGCCATTCTTCACAAAGGGTCTTTCTGTCGGAACTCTTTCAACATCTTGGATCTTCTGGTGGTCAGTGTATCTCTCCTCTCAATGGGCATGGAGTAAGTGGATTTTAAAATGTACCTGATAACTTCTTAGTGCTCTTTCTATCTTGCAAACATTCCCTGAATGAATAACTCTGCAGTAGTCACGATTGTAAACAGGCTCCAGTTTGATCAGCATTGAGGGAAACATACAGCTGGCTGGACATGCTAACATGGTGACCGTCTGGTAACCAGCACTGCGGATGTTGCTCTTGATTACATCAACAGGGATTTGTTTAATTATTATGACTGATGACAGAAATGACAGAGCAGTTGGGATTAACAGTGTCACATTGCAGTTGTGCAGATCATAACATAGGATATATTACAACAACAAAAACAGTCGGCTCGGTCATACAACAAAGAAAACAACACAAACCTAACCTAATTCTCTTCAGGTCATAGCCGCTGTAAGACATTATTTCACCTCTGATGCCTTTAGGGTCTCCCATAGCACTGATGGGACACATCGGGAGTTTTGTTTATACTAAGAAATACATATTTTTGTGTGCAAACAAATTCCACAAAGTCTTCATTAGAAAGCCAACGGTTATTGAAATGCCATGGAGCATGGTTGGTATCAGACCCTGTGAAATGTATCCTCTTAGTGACTGGGGCATGGTCAGATATAACTATCGCATTATGGGAAATTGATTTAACAGAAGGAAGAATTCTATTGTCTACAAGAAAAATTATCTATACGAGTGAAATTATGGTGGACATTTGTGTGGTGAAATTGTTCTTTAAAGGACTGGATTGCCTTAGCAGACCTAGAAGGCACACAATTCGGTCCAGTTTGGGATCCAGCCAACAGTTGAAATCTCCTCCTAAAATAGGGAAATGTGACAATATATCTGATAAAATGGAAAATACCTGTGTAAAAACATCCATCATCATCCCAGTTTGGTCCATATATATTGACAAGAAGCACTGGAGTACAATGTATTTAACCACTAACAACTAAGTACCTCCCATTTGGGTCTGCAGTCACATTTGAACACAAAAAAAGGAATTGACTTGTGCAATAAAATAGCTACTCCCCTAGATTTGAAAGAAGAGTGGTAAATATGGCCAATCTAACTGGCTTTCAATCGGGTCTGATCATGGACTCTAATGGCACTTTTCCACTGCAGGACCTAGCACGGCTTAGCACGACTAAGTTTGCCTGGCCCTTTTTTTTTTGCTTTTCCACTAGGGGTAGTTCCGGCTTGTGAGTACTTTTTCACTTTTTTTCTGGCCCTCCAAAATTGAAGTTTTTACCGAGCCAACAACCGTGTTGAATATGCTAAACTAGAGACGTAAACACTCCTGACTGCTGATTGGTCAGAGAGAATCGTCACAATTATTCGGCGAGACAGTCTCCAAGCACCATTTTTAAAACAGACGAACTACGGTCAACAAATCCATAAAGAAATGGCACCAACAACAAAAACACGCCGTGGTCTTTTGACGAGGTACAGACGTTACTCCATCTCATTGCGGATGAAAAAATACAGCGGGGAGCTCGACGGCATAACGCGAAACAACGCCTGGACTCGGCAACGGCCACGCAGGATGGTAAGTGTTTGCTAACGCTCTGTTCTTTGCTTGAAAGCGTTGTGTCCCTATCTATTGTAAAGCTAATTTCTAACAAACAAACCTATTTCATCCTTACATTTATGTTCCACAACCCATGCTTTTATGGAGCCCCGAAGAGCTACGGTTAGCACAGATAGCATTAGCTAGAGCTGTTGTTTGTTAACACCATATGTACCATTGTTTACGTCCAGTTTTCTAGAATTGTTGATGCTATTTAGTATTGTGCTGCAGTGGTTTGTGGAATTAACAAGTCATGTATGCTGTTCTAGATGCCGTTGTGATTAGCGAGGAGGATGGCAGTGCTCCGGAGCACCGTTCAGCTCGAGCACCAGCAACGCAGACAGCCAGCGTGTGGTTCTAGGTAAGAAATAGGCATGGCAAAACGACTGGAATTGTGACTTTTTTTAAACTTAAGATCATCGTCAGTAAGTAAAATAAGCAATACCACTTTGTGGAAATGCTCTGTTTCAAGTAAAGTAACGTACCAAAGTAGTAAGAATCACTATCGTGTTTTGATTTGCGGAGATTTTAATGTCCATGTGTGTTGTGAGTCCAAACCTCTGGTCAAGGATTTTTTAAATCTCCTCGATTCTTTCGGTCTCATTCAGTCCGTAGCTGGCCCAACACATGAAAAAGGACACACTTTAGATTTAGTACTATCGTTTGGACTGTCTGTATCTGTGGATGAAATCTGTGTAACAACGCGTATCTCAGACCATTTACCGGTTTTGTTTACAACCTCGATCCCTTCCGCAGGAGTCGAATCACGTGCTCCTGCGCGTCGTCTGCGTTCGATTAACCCCTTGACTGCCTCACAGTTTTCTGATGTTTTTAATGTCTCCCCGATCTGTAAATTAGATGTGAACTGTGCTTTCAATGCTGATGAGCTTATCTCCATGTTTGACTCAACATGTACACTAATTTTGGATGCTGTTGCTCCTTTTACGCTTAGACGCACCAAAGTTCTCTCAGAGCCTTGGCTAAATGACTGTACTCGTGCTCTCAGACGCGCTTGCAGGCGCGCAGAGAGAAAATGGAAAAAGGACAAACTCCATGTCTCCTTAGAAATCCTTCGTGCTTGTCTTTCCGACTACCAGACGGCAGTCAAAGCAGCCAAAACAGAGCACATCTCGCTGTTAATCTCCAAAAACAGCCATAAGCCTCAGGTTCTTTTTAATGTCCTCAACTCCATTATTAATCCCTGTGATGCTTCTCCTATTGTGCCATCGACCACTCTCTGTGATAAGTTCCTCACGTTTTTTATCGAAAAAGTATCTACTCTTAGGCTAGCCCACACTAGTGCTACCCCAGATCCTGCCCCCTTTCTGTGCCCTGCTGTCCTCGACCACTTTGAGCCTGTGTCCCTCTCCTCTCTCTCGGATGTGGTCATGCACCTGCGGCTGACAAACTGCAGCTTAGATAGCATTCCCTCTCGCCTTCTCAGAGATGTTTTTAATTCAGTTGGAGCAAGTATTTTATTACTTATAAATACCTCTCTTGGCTCAGGATGTGTCCCAGCTGCCTTCAAACATGCCGTGGTAAAGCCACTACTTAAAAAGAAAAATCTCGACCCTTCCATTCTCGGAAATTTTAGGCCCATCTCCCAGCTACCCTTTTTATCCAAAGTTCTGGAGCGAGTAGTCTATGCCCAGCTGCAGTCTTTTTTAACTACGCATGGAATCCATGAAAAGTTTCAGTCGGGCTTTAAACCCATGCACAGCACTGAAACAGCCCTTTTAAGAGTTTTTAATGACCTGCTCCTAGCCGCCGACTCAGGTAGCCCAGCTGTCTTGGTGCTGTTAGACCTGACAGCTGCCTTTGACACAGTGGACCATAGCATCCTGTTGTCACGGCTTGAACAGTCCGCTGGCATCACAGGCTCTGCCCTTGCATGGTTCAGGTCCTACCTGACAGACCGTAGCTTTGCAGTGCAGTTAGGTGCCTTCTCCTCTGCCAAAGCCCCTCTTACCTGTGGGGTTCCCCAAGGCTCGATTCTGGGCCCAATCCTGTTTTTACTTTACATGCTTCCCCTGGGTTCAATCCTCAAAAAACACAATGTCGCCTTCCACTGTTATGCAGATGATGTCCAAATATATCTACCTCTCAATTCCAATAAAAACTCGTTACAGCTACTGATGGACTGCTTGACAGAGGTCAAATCCTGGCTGAGCCAAAATGTCCTCACCCTCAATGAGAGCAAAACTGAGGTCATCTTTTTTGGACCTCAATCTCCAGCCTCCCCAGCTGATACTCTGGGCTCCCTCAAAGAAAACATCCTCCCCTCTGTCAAGAACCTTGGAGTGACCTTTGATAGCATTTTTAAATTTGACAAACAGGTCAGCAGCGTAGTGCAAACCTGCTTTTTTAAAATACGACTATTGGCTAAGACCAAGTCGTTTTTATCTTTTAAAGACTTGGAAAGGGTTATCAACGCCTTCGTAACCTCAAGGTTGGATTACTGCAACGGTCTGTATGTGGGTATGGACCAGGCCTCAATCAGACGCCTGCAGCTAGTGCAGAACGCCGCTGCACGTCTTCTTACGGGCCACAAAAAGCGTGACCACATCACCCCAATTCTGGCCTCACTGCACTGGCTTCCAGTTCGGTTCAGAATTGATTTTAAACTCCTTTTATTTGTTTTTAAAGCGCTAAATGGGCTGGCTCCGGCCTATATAGCTGAACTCCTCCAGCGCTACACCCCAACCAGAGCCTTAAGGTCTGCTGACCAGCTGCTGCTGGTAGTGCCCAAGACCAGGCTCAAAACCAGAGGTCACCGAGCCTTCGCAGCAGCCGGCCCCAGACTCTGGAACACTCTGCCCCTCCATGTGAGGTCGGCCCAGACCCTAGGGGTTTTTAAATCCTCACTCAAAACGCACTTCTTCTCTCTGGCCTTCTAGTCAGAGCGGAGCATGACTCCTGACATTTCGCTGTGGGTAATTTTTGTATTTTTGCTGTTGCTTTTTGTTGTATAGTGTTTTTATTGTAAAGCATTTTTATTGTATGTAAAGCACTTTGGGCTCGACCAAAAATCGCTTGTAAATGTGCTCTATAAATAAAAATTGATTTGATTTGATTTGATTTGACTATTAATGTTGCAGCTAGTAAAATTGTGTGTGAAATCCTAATATATTCTTGTATATTCTTCATTGTTAAGTATTGTGCAGCAGACACATGGACCTGCACTGCTTTCCACTTATTTTGGACTGTGCTTTTTTTTTTTTTTTTGCACTTTAAACTGGTCTCATATGTATTTATACTTATATTATTCATTTATAATTATCCATTTACTTCATCAAATCAAATCAAATCAAATCAAGTTTTATTTATATAGCACATTTATAAGCGATTTTTGGTCGAGCCAAAGTGCTGTACATAATAAAAATAGCCTACAGTAGGGACACTTTGCAGCAAATACAACAGCACAGATTGTTCAGAGTATCAATATGAGAAAAACTACACCCTCTATCCTTAGACCCTCACATCGTACAAGGAAAAACTTCCGCGCAAAACCCACAGTTTTAAAGGGGGAAAAAAATGGGAGAAACCTCAGGGAGAGCAACAGAGGAGGGATCCCTCTCCCAGGACGGACAGACGTGCAAGAAATGCGGTGTGTAAATCGAAGAGATAATACATTTTACAGCCTATAGACCGAATGTTTAGGAAATGCGTGTGTCTGTAATAAGAAGATGAATCCACGAAGATGTCAGCTACAATCCTGTGGAAGCCATCAGGGAAGCAGCACGACACGACCCAGGCAGGACCGCAGCGAATAGGTTCAGCCACAACCCGAAAGTCCACGACTTAATCCAGAGCTCAGGATAGAGGATCAAGGGCACAGGACTACTGCAAGACGATCAGCCTCGACTCCGGAACCCGGCGTAGATATAGATAAGAAAAAACAAGAAAAAGAGATTTGGCTGGGTTAATCTGAAACAAGAGAATACACAGACACAGACAGAGAGGGAAAAGGTCATTGGATAAAAGTTATTCTTGATAACCCTCAAGAAAGATCTCCTGAACCTCCCCACGCAATCTATCAAGTCTGACCCCTCAAGTGTACAAGTGAATTTAGAATAGTTTTTCTTCTCTTATATGAGAAACAAGGGTATGAAAAGAAAAGCCAGAAACAGAGGAAGGGAGGCACAACGTGGCTACGTACATGCACTCCCCGTAAATGTTAAAACGAGTCAGAGGTGAAGAAATACAAAGCCAGAAACTGTAATGAAAAGGCACCCCAATGCTTCCCCTTGGAATAGGGTGGAAAGAATTATGAAAAAGAAGACAGGGGATACTGGTGAAGAGGGACAACAATGAAATAGGCAGTAGTAGAGGCCTAAATGCACTCTCCTGGATTGAGATTTAAAGAAAAGTACTGGGGAACAAAAAAGGACAGGAGGAAAGGCCCAACGAGTCAACGTAAACACTCTCTCCTAGAATAGTTCAAAGTAAACGGGGTAGGAAGAATATAGTAGGAAACAGAGCTGAAAAGGCGTCCATGAAGGCTTTCCCTCTAGTTCAGGGTCAAAATGTAGGATAAGACACAGAGATAGGGAGCACAACAACCTATCTCTTCGTCAGATGCACTCCCCCGCCTGTATAAGCGACTCTGTACCCCATCCCCCTCTGCCAGACCTTAGATCGGCAGAGGGAGACGGGGAGGGACAAGCCCCAAGGGGGGGATTTGGGTTCAAAATAAACCCTGCAGAGATCCAAAAATGGATAAAGAAGTAATTTACATGGTGAAATATAAGGTACTATATTTTAAGTAATCATATCTACTATTCCTATATTCGAATAATATTAAACAAAAGCCAGAGAGAAAAAATAAGTTTTAAGTGTTGATTTCATGGCTGTATATATGTACATACTCATACATATATTTATATTCATTACCAACAGGCTGAACATAATGTAATTCACTTTCACAATCATTGTAAACATCTAGGGCCTGAACTGTCTTTAGTTCATCCTTACTGTTGTTCTGTTTATACTTATATATTTGATTTTTATATCCTTATGTGACCTGTACCTGTCCTGTGTTTTTCATTCTTATTGAAGTTGCTACTATAACACCTGAATTTCCCTAGGGTGATTTAAAACGTTTTATCTTATCTTATTGTCTTCCAGGCGAGAGGAAACGAGGAGAGGAGCACCTCACAGTCCTGAGGGAGATGCACAGTGCAGATCTGGCCAACACACTCTCACTCCATAATCGTCCAGGAGCGACGCTTGGTCAGGGTCCCGTGGCGTGCAGTTGTGACGCTCCTAAATTCCTTCAGCTTCATAAAGGGACGCAAATAGCTTTCAACGGATTGCAATGTATTCCCATCTGCGGCAGGATTTGACGCTCATGGAAGCACAGCATTCATTTGTATCGGCTGCCCTTAAAGGCAATGTGAGCGTCCATATTTTTCCGGAGTTTAGGATGGCAGAAGACACTACACTACCCAGAATCCCCAGCTATCGTTTAGGACTACACCATGTGCTCTGTTTGACAAACCCCGTGATTAGTTCTCAAGCTCTGTGATTGGTTGACCTCCAACTGCATTCCATATGAAAAAAAAACGTTTCGTAAAAGATAAAATCATACTTTATTCAGCAGTGCTTGCTTTACTATTTGAAAGTCATCACATGAATGCATTGTAATAAATGGTTCGGCTGCATTAAATATTACACATCTGTCGTAGTTCTTTATGTATCTACAGAAATCGGGCTCAGAATAGACCGGAAACTATTCTTTTACCGTTCAGTTTTAATTTCACAATAAAGTTAGTAGTAATATTTTGTTTTGATATTATTGTTTTTTATTAACGCTGGGTCATGTTAAGACCATCTTTTCTGTGTTGCTGTGGGTTTTTTCCATCGCTTTTGTGTTACAAATATCAAAACAATAACTAAATATATCCGTCGTAAACTAAACCAGAAACAGCAGTATATTTTATTTTGTTAACACTGTAAACTTGACAGGTTTTCAACCCAAACCACCTACTGGTTAAAGCACGTTATTACACGTTTAGAGTAATGCAATGCAGGTAGATTGTGTTGCTTTTTAATTACTGTTTAAAATTAATGTATTTCATTTCTGAAAATGTATTTCATAAATGTATTTCTTCAACAAGAAGACCCCTTAGGTCACAGGCTCCTCCAACAGTGCAACACAATAAAACAGATACACAGAAGAAATAGTGCAAGTAAATTCAAAAAGAAAAATAGTAAAAAGTTAAATAGTGCAATACGAGTCTACAAGTGAGTGGAATAAGATATATTAGACTAATCATTTCTAAGTAGCAGCCAGATTAATGTTATGGATGTTGTTTCAAAGTTCAGGTGTTTAATAGTCTTCTGGCCTGTGGGATGAAGCTGTCCCTGAGTCTGGTGGTTTTAGTCCATGAAATGCCAGACGGCAGCAGACAGAACAGTTTGTTTGGGGCGACTGTGGCTGCGAGGGAGTGCGGTCGTCTTTCAACCAGAAGGTTGCGGGTTCGATCCCAGCCCATGCAGTCAACATGTCGTTGTATCCTTGGGCAAGATACTTAACCCTGAGTTGCTCCCGATGGCATGGCCAACGGTGTGTGAATGTGTGTGAATGTTAGTTCCTAGAGCAAGTGGCACTGCTCTGTATGAATGGGTGTGAATGGGTGAACGACATGTAGTATGTAAAGCGCTTTGAGGGGTCTTAAAGACTGGATAAAGCGCTATATAAGTAGAGTCCATTTACCATTTACCATTTGTGGCTGGGGTGATGGGGGTCTTTTATAATTCTGAGGGCTTTCTTTAAGGTTAACCTGGTATTTTTACTACATTTATTTTAGTTACTTTACAGATTTAGATTAATGATGTGAAATATAAACAACCCTTAAATCAGACTTTAGTTACACCTGAGTAAAATTCAGTGAAGGTGATTGTGAAGTGCCAACAATCAGGCGAGATATTTGGTAGTGGGTGCTTGAGAAGACAAAAAATGTATCTGCTGATCCCTATAAAGCATATTCATTACTCGTTATTCTCTACTAATAGTTCATTAAAGACTGTATATAATGACTATTTTGCACATCCCTTTCAAGATTTCAAGATGTTCTAAGGTTTATTGACATATCATAGTATACACAACTACGGTGTATTTGTATTTATTTATAGAAGGACCATGCATACAAAAACATTCATCTCAGCAAAGAGAAGAGATGCAATATGCCAGATTATAGCTAATAGCTCATTTCCATCTGTGGTCCTCAGGCAGGTTCATAACAATCAATAAACAAATAATGACATTGCATGATCTCTATCAGTCAAACCATTTTAAAACCTGATTTAAGTACAGCTCAATAAATTAATACATAGTACACTTGAAATACACTTACATGATCTGCTTAAACAAGTGCTTAAACATAGCAATGTTAACTATGTTTAAGCACTTATTTTAACTGATATTATACATGTAGTATACTCTTATAAGATGTATGTAGATAGTATAAGAAATGTGAAATGCAATAACACGCTTTAACCACTAGGTGCCCGTCTATCAGCTGTGCACCATTATGGTGTAAATACAGTCAATCTATCAATTGGATCAAATATAAAAGTCAGCCGAATTATTGTTGATACTGCAAGGAGGCGTATTGTGTGAAAAATAAATGTAAGATGTTGTTTAACTGCTGATATATTTAGGATCCACATCACGTTTTCAGTTTGGCGGCATTTCCTCCTGTTTGTCTCTGCAAAGCCCTCATGTTTCTCATCAGGGCTCTATAAATATACAACTACGGCAGATATTTCATATTTAATGCAGCTGAACCGTGTATTACAAGGCCTTTATGTGAAGACTTTCCAAGAGAAAAGCAAGCACACTCGGAATAATGTATTATTTTATTTTTAAAATATGTTTTCGGAATTCACATTTTACAAACACCAAATCCCAGCGTGCTTTGCGGCTAAATCGATCTGAGATTCTTGCCTCCGTCTGTTTCCGGTTTCGTAAGGATGTATTTTGTACACACATTCCTTCACATTTCAATTTTAATTTACATTAAAGTATTTCGTGAGGCCTTCTAACATATTTTTAAATATAACTACGGTTGTAGTTGAAGAGTTTGTAAATGAACATGAACCGAAGCTGTTGCCTGGCAACGCAATCACACAACGGCACGTCCGTTAATTCCACATCCACCTGGATTAACATCGATTGAATACATTAATGTAGCCTTTGTTTCGACCAGCTGGGGGCAACAAGAACATGTTCACAAAACCTATCAATGTCGTTTAATCAACAAGGATAATCTGGTGTTTTTGAGTTGATGAGTAGTGGAGATATCACTGTCAAATCAATTGACAGTAAGGAGAATACTTACTTCCTGGTGTGCAATTCTCTGTTATCCAATGGGAATGGGCGCTCACATTGCCTTTAAGGGCAGCCCAGAGTCAGCCGACACAAATGAATGCCGTGATTCCATGAGCGTCAAATCCCGCCGCAGATGTGAATACATTGCAATCAGTTGAAAGCTATTTGCGTCCCTTTATGAAGCTGAAGGAATTTAGGAGCGTCACAACTGCACGCCACGGGACCCTGACCAAGCGTCGCTCCTGGACGATTATGGAGTGAGACTGTGTTGATCTGGCCCAGCAGGAGCTGAACCGGGCCCAGCAGGAACGGCACCTGCAGCTGGCCTTAGTGGCCTTTTACACTTGCATTTGTGTACTGTATATAGTTTTGCTGTGTTTTACACTTTTGTATTTATGTTTATAGTTTGCTTTGTTATTTGCACTTGCCAAAACGTGCATTTATCTAACAGGTTAGTTTTCCACAGACCTTATTTCCAGCTATTTTCCAAAACCCTATGGAGAAATCCCATTGCTTTCTGTCGAGGGAACGCATGGAGGGAACCCATGTGCAGCTTACTTCCGGGTTTTAGGACGCGTCACTGCACCACTTTATAACACACATGTATAAACTTCACAGCGGGTGGAACTTAAAGTCCGCGAAAATAAAGCCCACCCATTTAGAGGGAAGATATGATTGGTCAATTGTACTGCCATTTGACATTACTCTCTCATTGAGTTACTATAGCTGGGCCCTCTGTGAATGTACAGAGGGACCAACAAGCTCTCCCGTCTTCACATAAGTCGCAGAGACGGCATTTAACCCTTCACATTCCAACAGAAACTGAACAGGCAGATTCAAAGGATTTATTTATTTGGAAATGTTATTTTAAATACAATTAAATCAAGTTATTTAGGTAAAACTAATGAAAAATATAACAAAACAAATATTTTATTATAATATGTTTAAAATATGATATTTTAGAATATCTTAGGCCCTCAGGGAGGGCCTAGAGGGCCCTGACGGCTCGCCACTGTGATATACCAAGCAGAGACGAAAAAACAACAACTGAATAACACAATATAGAACAACCCTTTGTGGTAAACAAACCAAGTGCCTCCCCAAACAAGACACGCCGATCAAACCTTATAGAAAGTGCTAAACGCCCCACTGTAACTACTACCACAGCCTAAAGCTACCCAAAGAGAAAAGCGACTGGTAAAAAAAAGTATAAACACGCATAAAATAAACAGAACATTAACACGTTCGTCAAACGTTTAGAGAAGTTATCAATTACTAATTATCATGGAAGAATGATGCAGGAGCACAAAGTACCAATGAACTGGCCAGATGTATGGAGAACCGGGATGACTGGAAGCGACGATGGAGGGCTCGTCTGAGGACGACCTAGAGAGAGAGATGGAAAGCTACGGCAAATGCAGTCCAAGTTGGCCAAGTTAAACAAACTAGCGTGACTGGGAGCTACTTCACACAGCACTTGGAGTGACCGCTTTCTTGAGGTTCAGTTCCCCGGCCCAACGTAGGATCTCATTGCGAATGTGAAAGTAGTGAACTCTGGGTCTGGGCCTGTCCCGCAGTGTACGATGGGCTCGATCTAGCAGGGGCTCTTCATCCAGACGAAGTATTTCCTCAAGTAGTTTGGCGATAAACTCAGTCGGACAAAGCCCCTCCATTCTCTCCGGTATGCCCACCAGCCGAATATTATTCCTTTTGGATCTTCCTTCCAGGTCCTCACACTGATCATCCAAATGTTTAGCCTGAGCCGTTAGCCTGCTAACTGTAGCTTCAGCTCCGTTAGCCGTTGCTATGGTCCGTAGCAGCTCGTTCAAGCTCAAGCACAGTTTGCCCGTGTTGCTCGACTTTCTCTTGCAGAGGTCCTATTGACTCTTTTAGTTCTTTTCGGACAGAGTGTCACGATTATTGTATTTTGTCACATTTCTATGTCTTGGTTTGGGTTTTTGCTGTTCTCCCTGTCTTGTGTTTCCACCTTGTATATTTTCTGGTCCTTCTCCCTGTGTGTTTCCTCCCTCTCGTTAGTCTCCCTGGTGTGTTAATTGTCTGATTATGTTCACCTGTGGCCCTTGTGCCTCCAAACGGCTCCTAAATGAAGGAGTCGCAAGGCCAGGTTAGCAGCACGAGCCCAAAAAGCAGACATGGTTACAGAACTGGTTCAGCCCCCAGCAGCCATGGTTACAGATCTAGTTCTGGCCCCAGAATCCATGGTCCTTGCTCCAGAACCGGTCCCGGCAGCCATGGATTCGTGCTCCATTGCCGGTCCACACAGCCATGGTACCGTGCTCCGGTTCCTTGCCCTGCAGCCATGGTTCCGGCTCCAGAGCCGGCCCATACAGCCATGTTTCCGGCTCCAGAACCGGACCTTACTGCCATGGATTCC
>CALSBZ010041039.1:137010-189330 GCA_943591055.1 Gobionotothen gibberifrons
CTGCCGAGGGTCCTGCCAACTCCTGGTCCTGTCCCGTTGGGGGCCCCACCATCACCTGTCCTGCCGAGGGTCCCTCATGCTCGGCCTCCTGAGTTCGCCCGCTGTGGTCCTCGCCCCGTCATGAACTCTGCCTTGCCCCCGGGCCGTCCGCCCGAGACCCCCACAATGAACTCTGCCTTGCCCCCGGGCCGTCCGCCCGAGACTTCCACCATGGACTCTGCCTTGGCCGTCCGCCCGAGAACTCCTCTATGAACTATACCTCTCCTGGGCTGTTGGTCTAGACCCGTCCTCCGGACCCCCTCCACCCACCATGGTGCCTCCCCTGCTCAGCTGTTTCTCGTTTGTGATTACCCCTCTGTGCATTTAGTCTTGTCTTTCCCTGTGTTCTTTGTCGGTTCGTTTTTTGTTGTTGACTCTGTTCAAGCGGTGAGTGTTCCTGTCTTCCAAGTACTATTCCTGTGTTAGACCTTGAAATAAAGGTATTTTTTCACTTTAATCTGCATTTGGGTCCTGCTTCATACACACACCGTAACACAGAGGTTATCTCGGAGCATAGGCTCGAAGACAAAGAGTCAATTTTCCCCAAAATGTCGGCTTTCAGGGAGTCCATCCAACTCAGGACTAAACTTTGACAACATCCTCAACGGAATACTAGCCCTCTTCACCATTTCTACCTTTGAAGGATGGCCAAAGTGACATTTGTTTCAAAATATCTGTGTACAATCTAAGTTTGAAGCGTACTGACTGAGTTACCCCTCTTTAAGCTCTCATCTTTAACTTGTTGACTTCTGGATGTATTAAACGATATCACTGCCTTTGTTTGTATCCTCTAGATCCAGTGCCATCTCAGTGGTGAAGATTCTCAGAGTGTTAAGGGTACTTCGACCGTTAAGGGCCATTAACAGAGCCAAGGGACTCAAGGTATAAGATGTTGATAAATTGACTTGCCGTTTGAAATGGTCTTAATACTGAACTGAATTATCCTCAGTAATATCTCTGTCTTTAGCATGTCGTCCAGTGTGTGTTTGTTGCTATCAAGACCATTGGAAACATTGTACTGGTCACCATGCTGCTGGACTTCATGTTTGCCTGCATTGGAGTCCAACTTTTCAAAGTCAGTAAAAGGATATTAAAACATTTAAAAGCAGAATGTTGCTAACACTGTATTTTGTAATGGAGATACGTGTCTGATTGTTCTCATCCTTGCTGCCTTTTCAGGGCAAGTTCTATGAGTGCACGGATCCTGACAAAATGACTGAGGAAACATGCAAGTAAGAACTTTGTTTTGTGCGTTTAAGCAGTGATGCCACTCTAGGCTTTTATATCAAAAATAATTGGATAACCTGGAATTTAGAAATCAGAAAAGAAGCCACAGATTTGTAAGTTCAGGTTTAACCCTGTGTTTACTTTAGGATTCATTTGAAAAACAGACAGGTGTTCATGCATGGAAGCAAGCACTGTACTCTTATGTCCTGGGAGATCAGAAAAATAAACATTTTAACCACCCAAGACAAAGGCCCAGCTAAAATGATATCCATTTCTAATATCAGTACCATAACGCAGTGTGTTCAAATTCTAGCTTTTTCATATTTAAAAGGTCCTGAAATTGTTAAACTTAGCTGAATGAACCTGCAGACAGTGGATCTGACTGTAGCCCCGCCTGTCCGTTCCTTCTGTGTGGCTCAGAGGCTGGTATATAAGGTACCAGGAAGGAGCACTCCATGAAATGGAGGTCCATGAGAGGCAATGGACCAACTCAGGACTAAACTTTGACAACATCCTCAACGGAATGCTAGCCCTCTTCACCATTTCTACCTTTGAAGGATGGCCAAAGTGAGTTCTGAATTGTTCTGTGTACTGTTGTTCCTAATTCTGTCTGTGATATGCTGTATGCAGCATGTATAAAAAGTGTAGCCCCCTTTACTTCCGCAAACCACTATTCCCTGTATTCTAATTTATTTCTGTGAACTTCATTTTTCTTTTGTATTTATTTACCCAGGATATTATATAAAGCCATTGATTCCAACTTAGAAGATAAAGGTCCAGTGTACAACAACCGAGTGGCCATCTCGATCTTCTTCATCTTCTACCTCATCCTTATCGCCTTTTTCATGATGAATATATTTGTTGGCTTCGTCATCGTCACCTTCCAGGAGCAAGGAGAGCAGGAGTATAAGAACTGTGAGCTAGACAAAAACCAGGTATGTTCAAAAATACTGTAAATGAAACTGAACATGAAAGCTCTACCATGCTCAGATTGAGAGAAGATAGAACATCCCGAATAACAACACACAAGAACCCAAGAAGCCCTTTCAAAAATGTTATACCTGGAGGATATGAATAAAACAAAGGAGTTTACTGAGCTGACCAAACAGAGCTCACAGAACATTCATGCACGCACGCACGCACGCACGCACGCACACACACACACACACACACACACACACACACACACACACAAACACAAACTTCCACAGTCCAGTGAAGGGCATGCATTTTGCCAAGGCTCTCAGTCTAGTTAATCTGTTAACCCTGCAGGTTTCTTTTTCACGAAACTGTGTCTCAGGGCTTCTTAACATTCAATACATTTTTTAACAACCTATTAACCTGTTCTACACCGCCCCCCCGATACTGGGGGGGAAAACGCATCATCTGCAGGAAACAGCGTCTGAGGGCTTCTTAATATTCAATAAACTATGAATGTTTTATATCCATGTAACGGGAAGAAACTCAGCTAACTGACCATTTATTTATTTATTTTCAAAAAATAACACAAAGCTAGCGCTGAGCCTATGAACGCATTACTGCACAGAAACTCACTCATAACACCCTTATTAGTTATCGTAGCTCCACGTCCAACCCATCGATCTGATCGTGAGAAGACACAGAATCGATCGGTACATACATCATCGCTCCATTATAAGAACTAGCGAAGATATTAACAAGAACAGACATCAAAACATGTGGCGCTAGGTAGCTAAAAACGGCAAAATGGCTCACCTTGGTCGTTGTCTGGTCAAAAGTGGTCTTCAATGGCATTAAAACGATAAAAATGCTGCTGAAATTAATCCATAGGTTAATCCAATATGTGTCCCTTTGAAATGATTTCTGATAATCCTTAAGCAATAAACCTGCTTTTCCGTTTCCAGATGTCAGAGCGAGAGATAGGTTCGCTCTCATGCAAACCTGCATGCGCAAAGCCCCCACCTTTTTTGTTAACGTGTGTGTCTATGTGGAAATTCCCCTTCGATTCTATTGGCTCTTACGGTCAAAAAGAGATGTCAATCACCAAAATCGACCAATGGGTTCCAGAGAAACGGTAAAAACGGCCATTTCCACCCAAATCACCTCAGAGGTGGAGTTTTTTTTGCTAAACCTCTCTAAAAAGGTCAAATGTCACTTGTTTTGCATCAATCTTGATACAGGGTACATATTATATGTTGTACTTTGGATTCCAAAAGCTTTTATTCTACCTTACCATCATCCAAGGGTAGTTTTCACTATAAGTAAAAAAGAATTTTTGGACGGACACTATAATTTACAGTTTTCAATGTTCAATCTGAATCTTCTTTAAAATAAAAAACATCTATATTGATTCTGACTTTTCTACATCCAACTCACAGGTTTATCATTACTTTGAGAAAAAAGATTATTAATTTTCCCCTTTTAGAAGTGAAGATATGGTCATTTGTTCTGGGAATGTCATTTTCGAGCCTGAGACCTGAAAAACAGGCTCAGTGCTTAACAGGTTAATGTGTCATACCCACTTAATGGGAAGAAACTCAGCTAACTGACGATACGAACGATTTTTACCGAAACAGAACACAAGTCTCACAAGAAGCATCTAAATGAGCCCTGAGCGAAAAAATGCTAACGCACTTAGCACAGAACTCACGGTAGAAATACTTTATTAGGTCAAGGTCAAGGTTCTTTATTTGTCATACGAACATAGCTACAGAGTAGTGATGTCGATGAAAATCTTAGATCACAGGCTTCTTATGTCACAGGCTTCTTCGATATTACTTATCGGATCTGCACAAACAAGATATCAGATTAAAGCTGTATTATTATCATCACTGTGCGCGGCAGGGGAAGCAAACCCAGACATCATCATTTTCATATATTTCATTTTTCATTTCATTTAATCATTTATTTGAAGAGGGACAATGCACATTGATGAACATTTTTAACAATGAATGCTCCAAAATATAAATATGCCGGATTTGAGCTTTTAGCTCATTTCCATCCGTAGTCCCTCACATTCAACATTTAAGAACATGAGAATTATATACATAGCAAAAATAAATACATGATATAGCTGCTATGATAGCTACGAGAGTGTATGACAGCTTCCGGTTTGGGGCATTCTGGCTGCGCATCACTCTATTCACCAATGGGTAATATTTAGATGGATTCTATGAACTTCCCCTCGATTCTATTGGCTCTAACGATTAAAAAGAGGTGTCATTCATCAAAATCGACCGATGGGTTCCCGAGATATGGAAAATGCACCCAAATGACCCCAGAAGTGTTTGTTCTTTTCTAAATCTCGCTAAAAAGTTCAAATGATATTACATTGCATTTAGCTGACGCTTTTATCCAAAGCGACTTACAATAAGTGCATTCGACCAAGAAGATACAAATTGAAGAAAACAGAATCATATAAGTACATCAGGTTTCATAGAGCCAAAACATTTCAAATGCTACTCAACTGGCTTTAGATAAGATTAGATACATTGTAAGCGTGGTCCTCCTCAGTGTCTCCTTCACTGTCCTCTATGTACACTTCTTGCATGCTATGATGAAGATGATGAAGATGCACCTCCCTGTCTCTTTTTAAGTCTCCGATTTGCTTTCTCCAAAACTTGTTGCCAAAACTGTGAAGTCCTTGCATTTCCTGAGGCCAAGTTGAAAGATCAAATACTAAGACATTATCACATGACTTGAAGTCATATCAGATGTGGGAAGAAACTAAGTACACTTATTCAAGTGCTGTACTTAAGTACAATTTTGAGATATTTGTACTTTACTTGACTTTGATGCTACTTTGTACTTCTACTCCACTACAGTTCAGAGGTAAATGGTGTATTTTTACTCCACTACATGTATGTAATACCTTTAGTTACTTCACAGATGTGGATGAATGATGTGAAATCTAATCAAGTGTTAAATCAGACTTTAGTTCCACCTGGAGTAAATTCACAAGCAACCCTGCAGTATACAAAGTCATTCAAACTAGCTGCACCTTTACCAGCTTTGAGAACACTTTCATGATCAATCATTATAAAACATATATTATTCTGAAATTGACCAATCTGCACAATCACTACTTTTACTGTCGCTACTTTAAATATATTTTGATAATACTTTTCTACTTTTACTTGAGGAACATTTTGAATGCAGGACTTTTACTGTAACAGAGTATTCCTACACAATATCTGAGTACTTCATCCACCTCTGTCTGATTTCAAACTCTTCCATTAACACCCTGAGTACGTTTGCAACTGTATGTTTCACTCCACTTTGTTGTAAATCAAACTGCAGCAGCTTGACTACAGAGTGTGAACGTTGTGATCAGCTGATTTTGCACAGTTCTCCAGTGTGCGCGCGGGGCACAGAATGTGCACAGGGGAGTCTCCCATTGCAGCCAGTTGGCGGAGTTTTGGCATAATGCTGTTGTTCATACCGACGTTAACCCTGTCTGTGCACACGGTGAACAATTCTGTCGTCCAGTGATCTAAGCCTCTGCCTCCTGTAAAGCTTCACAGGTCCGTCGGTTATGTCCTGCGCGGCTCGCCCAGCTCCAGTTCAATCAGTCATAGATAGAAAGTCCGAAGCTTTTTTGCAGGGAGCGAAACGACAACGTAGCTGCTTAATGTCTTTGTCTTTTTTGACATGTCTCGTAATTTACTCCATTGAGTGTTGACAAGAAACACGTGTAGACGAAATATGTGTTTTGTTTTTATGTTTTTTACGCAAAGGCGCGTAGTGACACAAGTGACGTTACGCAATTCAGATTTGTGCCGCGCATGCGTACCTGCGTACCAGTTATGTGCACCCCTGGCTATAAGCCTGTCTATCTCTGCTTCAGTTACCGGTGAACATTCTAGTTTTGGCTGCTTGTTCGGAGTCTGCACACACTCAACATCATCACTCTGGGTTAGGGGGTCTTTAGCTACTAGCTTCGTGTTAGCATGTTGCCTTTGCAGGTGCTTGGAGGGGTTTGATGTTGTGTTTGCAGCAGTGGGTAATAGCTTCTGGCCTTAACACAATTTGCACCTTACCGTCATTCCTGTCCTTTCTTCTGACAAATTCAAAATAATGGGCATACCTCCACCCAGGGGTTAAATTGTGCCGGGGCTGTGCCCCGGACAGCCCGGGCACATAGGACGATGCTCTGACGTCATCACCCTCGCACATTAGTCAAAAAACGATATATATGTTGAAACTTTTCTCGTTCTTAATATAGATATATATTTACGATCGATATGTGTTGACTTTACTTTAAAATAGCAGATCTCTGTGACCGGATATAGTTTTTCGGCTTAGTGAGCGTGTGTCTCTGCTCCATTCAGGAGCTGCAGCACCACCCACCGGACTCTGCTGCTCCTCCGTGTAATGGCCCGTCCACACAGCGGCGTGCGTTGACGCTTCACCATTCACTTTGAATGGGGTGACGTCACTTTTCGCCGAACTGCATTGCGGGAAGCGGCGCGGAGCGTTGCTGGCGTGGCTCGCTGCAAAAGTTGAGCAATGTTCAACTTTTGACGCCTCGGCAGAAGCGTCAGCCAATCGAATCATATGCCAGTACAAGCTCTAGCCAATCAAACCCCTGCTTGTGTGTCAGGGGCGGGAGATTCATGTGATTGGTTGTTGGTCGAGTTTCAGAGACGCCCGCCGGCAAGCGACAATGCACGCCGCTGTGTGGACGGGCCATAAAGAGTCTACAGCGGTGCACCAAACCACCGACCCCTTTAGTCTGTCAAAGGGAGAATCTAGTAATTTTTTCGCGCAATGTTACGCAACTGATTACTGAATGTATAACAGTAACCCGTTACATTACTGCGTTACCGATTTTTTTTTATGTGATTACAGTAATGCGTTACTTTGTAACGCGTTACTGTAATCACATTACATTTTTCTTACGTTACACCCAACACTGATGACTGATGATTCCGTCTTATAAAACTCAGAGGTCTTGTTGTTCTCTAATAAAACAAGAAAAGGGCTCTTTCAATGCCATAAAACAATTTAAATCCTTACATCATGTTTTAATAACTTCAAATACTTATACTCCATATATCTGATATATGATTTGTATCATGCCTCATCCTTAATATCACTTGTTAACTTGTCTAAGTCCTGCAACTTCCTCCACCTTCTTTTTATTCCCTCCAGCGCCAGTGCGTGCAGTATGCTCTGAAGGCCAGACCTCTGCGATGTTATATTCCTAAGAACCCCTACCAGTATCAGGTGTGGTACGTGGTCACCTCCTGCTACTTTGAGTACCTCATGTTCCTCCTGATCATGTTCAACACCATGTGCCTGGGGATGCAGGTATGAACACAACACATATTATGTACATGTTATGTCATTTTCTAGCAGAAGTTAATATCGCCCTATTTTCTGGCATGTTTAGCAGCTTCAGGAAAGTTCATTGAAGATATTTGTTTTATCAAATTCTAACTTTTGAAGTTCATACTAGGGATGCTCAATTAATCGTATTTTAATCGCAATTACGATGTTGGCTTGCAACGATTATGAAAACAACATAATCGAAATAATTTTTTTTTTTTCTTTTTCAGTTGAATTATAGTTAAAGTTCAGGATAATCAACTGTTAAAAACATACTGTTGACATTTTGTTTGCAATAAATGGATGTTTTCAGAGTAAATGTAAGATTTTTGCCATAATCGAGCAGCCCTAGTTCATACCTTTACCACTGATTATCAACATGCTTATAGACCTGGTCAAGCTGCACGTAAACCACTTCCAGGTCGAGAAATAACTTTAGTTTGAGAGGGGAGATGATGGTATTGAACATAAAGCTGTAGCCCTCAAACAGAACACAGGCATGAGTTCACAGAGGTGCTTAATAATGAAGTGGAGGGCAATGTCTGCTGCATCTCCTACATCCTGTGGGCTCAGGTCTAAGGAAGTGACAGCTAGTGGGACCCTCTCCACAGCTGGTAGTGAGAGGAGAGCTTGGATCATGTCCTGGTTAATAGTGCTCTACATTTCATACAGCCCACTTTCAGAAAACTTCTCAGTCTGGCAAAGTCTCCCTTCCATGAAAGATTGGATGACAAATCTACCGTGAAAAAAAACATTATGAAGAAATTGCATTGTGAATGATTGATATTGAAAAGCTAATGCTGCACTGCATTTTTGGTTGTTAAAGTTGAGATGGAAACAATCCACAAAATGTTAACATTTCTAGGTTCAATGGAGTATGAATTATGGGGAAATGGGAGTCCTAAAGAAATCATTTAAATGTGCTTATTTGTACTGAGAAGAAGTTGAGCCCTGGCAAGAAACACTTTTGTTATTGAAATGGTAGGTCCAAACCAATTGTTTTCTTTACATACAGTGACTGTACAGAGCGTTTTTAAAAGGATGTCCATCCCTGTTCAATGATACAGTAAGAGTTGAAGGCTTTGATTTTGTAAAAACAAGTTTTACCTTTAGCATCCTGTTAGGATACAGGGGCAATTTGGCTTTTATTTTAAAGGGATGGAGGAAAGGGGGGTTGGGTGAGTGGACAAGAGAGACAGGATCAGATGGGAGAATCCTGATGAGCTAAACGTTTTAAAGTTTGAATGAACTTTCTATGTTAATGAATGGGGAATGACTTCATTAGCTGGTGTAGCAGAAAGCAGATTGTAAATGCTTGCAGCAATCACAGCACCCCCCTCTCCCTCCACTCAGTCTGAGGAGTCATCTCAATAATATTAGTACACACTTATGGCGCATTTCCACTACAGCGCGGAGCTCGCTTTAAGCGTGCCGTGCCCGGCCCGTTTTTGGTTGTGTTTCCACTTGGCGTAGTACCGGCTAGTGGGTACTATTTCACAGTTTTTCTGGCCCCTTTAAAATCGAGGTTCTTTCCGGGCCAACAACCAGGCTGAGTCGGGCTGAGTATGCTAAACTAGAGAGAGAATCGCTGGCAAGGGGGCTACAACTACAACAAGATGAACATATTTGACCGTGATTTAATTGTAATACACGTTTCAAAATGATGCCGAAGTAACAACATACTGATACCGGTTAGTAAAAACCATGAATTAATGCTTTGACAAGTCTGCAGACAGACGGCAGGCGGAAAATCTTTTAAAATGCATGTTTTCTGAATGGAGATCGGCTAAGCTAACGCAGTATATGCTCCGACCGTCCACACTCACAACAACGGCCTACAGACATAAATAAACCAGCGACTGTATTCACCATGACACAGACAGTCTGTGGTTTGTACTTGTTTAACTTTTGTCTAGTTTCTGAACAGATATGAGGAGCTGTGAGCTCTGAGTGCTAACAGCTAACGGCTGTGTTGGTTTTGTGTTTCGCATTGAAGATGACGTCACGGCTCCGCCTACACTGCGTTACTATAGTTACTGCCCCAGCTCCTAAACTGTAATGGAAATGTGGCATAAAGTGAGACAGTCCTAACAAGGCCTAACGAGGCCTAGCCATACCGAGTGAGGCCCTGTAGTGGAAATGCGCCATTAGAGATAGGTATCTTTTGCCAGCAGAAGTTACCAAGTCTGACAGTGTTAGTTTGGGCTAACACTGTCCAACCCAGTCTCATGGAATTTCGTGTTATAGTCACGACATTTAATCTATTGATTCGTGTTCACCAACACGATTATCCCCCTTTTTTTTTGTCACACAGAACGACTTTAAAAGCAATGTATTTCTACTGGTAATGTGTTTCGTGCCTGCAACACGTATTTTTCTCTGCTGTGTGGTTCATAAAAAACATGATAAAAACATGTTCTTACTCAATATCAAGCCACAATTATTGCTTTTATTTAAAATCGTATAATTTCGGACTTTTGTTGCCGTCTGTGAGGAAAATAAATGGGGCTCAGAGCCTCAGGATACTGAAATCTGTATTTTTAAAATCTTTTTTTCCTTCTAATTTGTTATTCTTTTCAAAATAACACACTGTTATTTACTCACCAATAACACACAATTATCCTTGTTTTTATTTATTGGTTTATTTCCATAATTTCGGGGTTTTTTGCCGTCCGTCAGGAACTGAATTTCAAAATAAAAATTACCGGAAACAGACGTAGGCCTGTAAGGGACATTTCGAGCATTTTCGAGTTTAGGATGGCCGAAGACACTACACTACCCATAATCCCCAGCTATCGTTTAGGACTACAGTCCCCGTGATTAATCTTCAACCTCTGTGATTGGATGTTGGAGTGGCAGTGCGCCAAGGTTACGCCGAGCGTCAAACAGCTGTTTGAAAAGGAACGAAACCACGCCAGACTATCCAAAACTGGAATCGAACGCCCCCCCCCCCAGAACTACACATGCTGGCTATTGTGTTTCGCAAAATATTCTATGAGACATATCTACTGAACGTTTTCGTTTTCCCCACAATTAGAAGTTGCCAGTATTAAACACATTGGTGTTATCAAATGTAAAACATATAATTCATAAATGGGTGAAAATCGCTTGTGTCCAAAATACGCAGCATTAATATATACCCACATGACAGCTCATTGTTACTTTGTAATTCTACTCCACTACAATTCAGAGGTTAACCTGGTATTTTTACTCCACTACATTTATTTGAGTTACTTTGCAGATTCTGATTAATGATGTGAAATATAAACAACCCTTAAATCAGACTTTAGTTACACCTGAGTAAAATTCAGGGAAGGTGATTGTCAAGTGCCAACAATCAGGAGAGATATTTGATAGTTGGTGCTTGAGAAGACTAAACATTTATCTGCAATTGACATGAATGGAAACGATATAAAGTATATTCATTACTCGTTATTCTCTACTAATGGTTAATTAAAGACTGTATATTATGGCTATTTTGCACATCCCTTTCAAGATTTTCTACTACTGTGTAGTTATGCAATGAATGAAAATCTTGGGTCACAGGTTCCTCAACAGGTTATGTGTGTATACCTCCACCATTAAACTGTCATATTCTGCACATTTCTTATACTATCTACATACATAAGAGTATAATTCATATGTATAATATCAGTTAAAATAAGTGCTTCAACATAGTTAACATTGCAGGAAAGCAATATATTAGACGTTAAGTACTTTGTCAGGCTTAATATTTATCTGTAGATAGATATCCCCAAAGTTTTTTTCTTATTTAAAAGAAGACCTTAATCTAAAGTATTATGTAATGTTTAAATAAAGGTTAATTCGTTTTTCTGTTTTGCACCTCCTCCTATTAATATCTTTGTACATCCTGCACTAAACTGTTTTATTGTAGAGATCACTTATAGTATCTTCTTGATTTTTTTATATTCTATATTTCTATCATTGACCTTCTACTTTCCCCCTATGAAAGTATGTACTCTTAATATTTTTTTCATCAAATATAACACATAAAAACAATAATTCAATAACGTGCTTTAACCACTAGGCGGTGCACACAAGGTACACACAGCCACAAGTCCTTTTATATCAGCTGTGCACCGTTTTGGTGTAAATATAACCTATCTACGAATTAGATCAAATGTAAAAGTCAGCCGAATTCGTGTTGATACTGCAAGGAGACGTATTGTGTGAAGAGAAATTGAAGATGTTGTTTAATTGTTGATATATTTATTATCCACGTCAAGTATTCAGTTTCGGCGGCATTGCTTCCAGTTTTTCCAAAGGTCTTCTCATCAGGGCTCTATAAATAAAGAACTACGGCAGATATGTAATATGTAATGCAGCCGAACCGTGTATTACAATGCCGTTATGTGATGACTTTCAAAGAGAAATGCGAGAACACTCGGAATTATTTGATTATTTTTTAATGTTTTTCTGATTTCATATCATATGAACACCAAATCCCAACATGCATTGCGGCTAATACATCCAATCAGCGATCTTAAACCATAGCTGAGGATCTTGGGTAATCACTCGAAATGCTTCCGTCTGTTTCCGTCTGTTTAGTGTAGTGTGTCCAGCCATCCTAAACTCGAAAATGCTCGAAATATTATTTTATTTTGAAATTCAGTTCCTGACGGACGCCAAAAAACCCAGAGATTATGGAAATAAACCAATAAATAAAAACAAGGATAATTGTGTGTTATTGGTGAGTAAATAATATAATAATAATAATAATAATAATAATAATCCATCCATCCATCCATCCATCCATCCATCTTCTCCCGCTTATCCGTGGTCGGGTCGCGGAGGTAGCAGTTCCAGCAGAGAGCCCCAAACTTTCCTTTCCCTGGCCACATCAACCAGCTCTGACTGGGGGATCCCAAGGCGCTCCCAGGCCAGCGAAGAGATATAATCCCTCCACCTGGTCCTAGGTCTACCCCTTGGTCTCTTCCCAGCTGGACGTGCCTGGAACACCTCCCTAGGGAGGCGCCCAGGTGGCATCCTAACTAGGTGCCCGAACCACCTCAACTGGCTCCTTTCGACGCGAAGGAGGAGCGGTTCAACTCCGAGTCCCTCCCGGATGACTGAACTTCTCACCTTATCCCTAAGGGAGACGCCAGCCACCCTGCGGAGAAAACCCATCTCGGCCGCTTGTATCCGCGATCTCGTTCGTTCGGTCATGACCCATCCCTCATGACCATAGGTGAGGGTAGGAACGAAAATGGCCCGGTAGACAGAGAGCTTTGCCTTCTGGCTCAGCTCTCTTTTCGTCACAACGGTGCGGTAAAGCGACTGCAGTACCGCTCCCGCTGCTCCGATTCTCCGGCCCATCTCACGCTCCATTGTTCCCCCACTCGAGAACAAGACCCCGAGATACTTGAACTCCTTCACTTGGGGTAAGGACTCATTCCCTACTTGGAGTGGACAGTCCATCGGTTTCCTGCTGAGAACCATGGCCTCAGATTTGGAGGTGCTGATCCTCATCCCAGCCGCTTCACACTCGGTTGCGAACCGATCCAGTGAGTGTTGAAGGTCGCAGACCGATGAAGCCATCAGAACTACATCATCTGCAAAAAGCAGTGGTGCAATCCTTAGTCCACCGAACTGCAGACCCCCTCCCCCCCGACTACGCCTCGAAATCCGATCCATGTATATTACAAACAGGATTGGTGACAAAGCGCAGCCCTGGCGGAGGCCAACCCTCACCGGAAATAGGTCCGACTTACTGCCGAGGATCCGGACACAGCTCTCGCTTTGGGAGTACAGAGATTGGATGGCCCTGAGTAAAGACCCCCTCACCCCATACTCCTGCAGCACCTCCCACAGTAACTCCCTGGGAACCCGGTCATACGCCTTCTCCAGTCTACATGTGTTTTGTAGACTTGGAGAAGGCGTATGACCGGGTTCCCAGGATCCTTGCGAGAGTAAAAAGCTGATCCGTTGTTCCACGACCAGGACGGAATCCGCATTGTTCCTCCTCAATCTGAGGTTCGACAATCGGCCTGACCCTCCTTTCGAGTACCTTAGAGTAAACTTTCCCGGGGAGGCTGAGTAGTGTGATGCCTCTGTAATTGGCACACACCCTCTGATCCCCCTTTTTGAAAAGGGGAACCACCACCCCGGTCTGCCACTCCTTCGGTACTGTTTCCGACTTCCACGCAACGTTGATGAGACGTGTCAACCATGACAGTCCCTCAACACCCAGAGCCTTCAGCATTTCTGGGCGGATCTCATCCACCCCCGGGGCTTTGCCACTGTGGAGTTGTTTGACTACCTCAGCGACCTCCCCCCGGGAGATTGGTGTTGATCCCCCGTCATACTCCAGCTCTGCCTCTAACATAGAGGGCGGAGTTGTCGGGTTCAGGAGTTCCTCAAAGTGTTCCTTCCAACGGCCCAACACTCCATCAGTTGAGGTCAACAACGTCCCATCCTTACTGTACACAGCTTGGATGGTTCCCTGCTTCCCCCTCCTGAGGTGTCGGACAGTTTTCCAGAACAACTTTGGTGCCGCCCGAAAGTCCTTTTCCATGTCTTCTCCGAACTTCTCCCACACCCGCTGCTTCGCCTCGGCCACGGCTGAGGCTGCTGCCCTTCGGGCCTGTCGGTACCTTGCAACTGCCTCGGGAGTCCCCCGGGATAACAAATCCCTGAAGGCCTCCTTCTTCAGTCGAACGGCTTCCCTGACCACCGGTGTCCACCAGGAGGTTCGAGGGTTACCGCCCCTTGAGGCACCTAAGACCTTCAGACCACAGCTCCCCGCCGCGGCTTCGGCAATAGAGGCTTTGAACACCGACCACTCGGGTTCAATGTCCCCAACCTCCACAGGAATGCCCGAAAAGCTCCGCCGGAGGTGTGAGTTGAAGGCCTCCTGAACTTGGGCCTCCTCCAGACGTTCCCAGTTCACCCGAACTACACGTTTGGGCTTACCAGGTCTATCCAGAGGCTTCCCCCGCCACTCGACCCAACTCACCACCAGATGGTGATCAGTTGACAACTCCGCCCCTCTCTTTACCCGAGTGTCCAAAACATACGGCCTCAGGTCCGATGATACGATAATGAAATCAATCATGGACCTTCTGCCTAGGGTGCTCTGGTACCACGTACACTTATGAGCATCCTTATGTTCGAACATGGTGTTCGTTATGGCCAATCCATGACTAGCACAGAAGTCCAGTAACAAAGCACCACTCCGGTTCAGATCAGGGGGGCCGTTCCTCCCAATCACGCCCCTCCAAGTGTCTCCATCGTTGCCCACATGTGCGTTGAAATCTCCCAGCAAGATTAAAGAGTCCCCTTCAGGAGCCCCATACAGGACTCTTTCCAGGGTCTCCAAGAAGGCCGTGTACTCTGAACTGTTGTTTGGTGCATAAGCACACACAACAGTCAGAGTTTTCCCCCCCATAACCCGCAGGCGTAGGGAGGCGACCCTCTCGTCCACTGGGGTAGACTCCAACAAAGAAGCACCCAACCGGGGACTTGTGAGTATCCCCACACCCGCCCGGCGCCTCACACCTTGAGCAACTCCGGAGAAGAATAGAGTCCAACCCCTATCCAGAAGTAAGGTTCCAGAGCCGACGCTGTGCGTAGAAGTGAGCCCAACCAGATCCAACTGGTACCGCTCCACCTCCCGCACAAGCTCCGGCTCCTTCCCCCCCAGAGAGGTGACGTTCCACGTCCCCAAAGCCAGCTTCTGTCGCCCGGGTCTGGTCCGTCGAGACCCTCTGCTTTCACTGCCACCCTTTTGGCAGCGCACCCGACCCCATCGCTGTTTTCCGTAGGTGGTGGGCCCGCGGGACGGAGAAGCGGAGGTATTGTCCACGTTGCCTTTTCGGGCTGTGCCCGGCCGGGCTCCGTGGCAAGCCCGGCCACCAGACGCTCGGCGACGAGTCCTCCTTCTGGGCCTGGCTCCAGAAGGGGACCCCGGGCTTCCTCCGGGCCGGGTATCCTCACTTCCTGTGTCGTCTTTCATGAGGTCTATTGAACCAATCTTAGTCTGACCCCTTGCCTGAGACCAATTTGCCATGGGAGACCCTACCAGGAACACAAAGTTCCAGACAACACAGCCCCCAGGTTCATCAGGGCACACAAACCTCTCTACCACGGTAAGGTGCTGGTTCTTCAGAGAGGGTTATTATTAATAATAATAATAATAATAAATAATTATTTTGAAAAGAATAACAAATTAGAAGGAAAAAAAGATTTTAAAAATATAGATTTCAGTATCCTGAGGCTCTGAGCCCCATTTATTTTCCTCACAGACGGCAACAAAAGTCAGAAATTATACGATTTTAAATAATAGCAATAATTGTGGCTTGATATTGAGTAAGAACATGTTTTTATGAACCACACAGCTTCCGGTCTTCCACGACCCGACCGGAGAAAAAGACGTGTTGCAGGCACGAAACACATTACCAGTAGAAATACATTGCTTTTAAAGTCGTTCTGTGTGACACGAAAAAAAGGGGATAATCGTGTTGGTGACCACGAATCGATAGATTAAATGTCGTGACTATAACACGAAATGCCGTGAGACTGGGTTGCACTGTCAGGCTTTTCAAGCAGCTGACTGTTAATGAGTCGATTATAGAACAGCTAGGAATACAGAGTGGCTGTGGATGATAACCAAGCTTTTTTTTGAGAGCATGAAAGCCAAAGTTAACGTTATCAAAGAGAAATGTAACGAGGTCTGGAATAAGAATAATAAGAACATGGCTGTTGTTCAACAATAGAGCAGTATTTAGCACATTTTAAAAGGTGGCTGTTCGACGTAGTGTTAATTTCGTTGACTAAAACTATGACGAAATATGTTCGTCAACAACCTTTTTTTCCATGACGAAAACGAGACGATGACGACGGCAGTAAACAATAACTGTAACGAAATCATCATGCAATATCGTTGACGAAAAGTGACGAGACGAAAATGTAGTTTACTAAATCAAAACTATGCCAAAATCTCTCTTTACTTTCGTTGACGAAAAATGAGGAGACGAAATATTATGAAAGATAACGTTACATCTCTGATAGTCAGTTTTTCTCCCAGCAGTTCCATTTCCGGTGCTGCGGCTGGGCAGCAGCTGTGTGTCCGTGCTGCGCGCGGCAGTACATTTGAATTACACCGGGCAGCGGCACAATATCAACTGTCATGAATACTCGGGTCTAACTCATGGTCTAACTAGCCTTATTTAACGGGAAATAAAATGGCAACAACAGGGCTTGGGAGCAGTGGTCGCACTCACGTTAACCGAATACCCCCCAGTCAGCGCGGGTGAGTGATCAATTGTGCACTCGACGGGTAATAATGGATTATGACGGAAATGTTACGATCCTGTCCGTCAAAATGACTGACAACGAAAAAGTCTAAAGCCACCACTGCTTGGGGGAAAGAAACAATGTGATATTTGGGCCCATTTTCACTACAATGAGGCGGAGAAAAAAAGTGAATGCATTGTTTTATCAGAAGGGAAGCAATGTGGCCATAACACAGCTGGTAAAAACACCACAAACCTGACCAGATACTCTCTGCAAAGCTGCATTCTTAATCATTCAACCTGTGTTTTTCATCAAATAAGGACAAGATATAATCTTATTGTGAAATAAGTTTGACTAAAATGACAAATTATTGGTTTTGGCTAGACTAGTTGGACTGAAATGTTCTATATAATCTGATGACTAAAAAAGATTCAACAGTTTTCATTGACAAAAAGTAGACTAAAATAATTAGTTTTCTTTGACTAAAATAAGACTAAAATGCTCAGACTTTTAGTCGACTAAATCTTGACTAAAATATTTACTGTTTTAGTCGACTAAAATAAGACTAAAATGCTTAGACTTTTAGTCGACTAAAACTTGACTAAATAAAAACAGGATGAAGGTGACTAAATATGACTAAAACTAAAAAGGAAATTTAACACAGGACTAAGACTAAAACTAAATTAAAAAATAGCTGACGAAATTAACACTAGTTCGACGTAATTGTTTTTTTATTATGTTATTTAATTTATCATATACTTATCTAATATAAAATATTGATTTCCTTTCTGGAATAGACCTTACTGTACATGTAATTATCACAATGTTCCACTTTGTATATGATAGGAATACAACAGAGAAAAAAACATTAAAATGTTCCAATAATAATACAAAACATTTACATTAAAAAAATACCTGCAACATGAAGAGAAGACATGAAAGAACCGGCAGTAATAGTTTACAGCTACAGACCCCAACAATAGAGGCTGCCAGTAAATCTGAATTGAACCCAAACCCCAAAAACTCAAACGCTTGAGCTCTGATAAAGACCCTCAAACTAATGTGGGAAAAGCCAAGAGTTAACAACAACTTTAATGGGGGTGCTGTAAGGACTTCAATGCGTGGATATACATTGCTCAGGAATTGAACTTCTTCAATGTGTGCCTGTAGAGTCGCAACGGGAGAAATGTACTGTCCAATCAGAGTTCATTTAGAAAGTGATGTCATAAAACAAAGGGCCTGCTACTTAGAGTCCAGAGGCTTCCAGGTCAAACAGACTCTGTGTCTCTTCCCACAGCACTGCAACCAGTCCGACCATGTGACGCACCTGTCCGACATGCTGAACATCATCTTCACTGTGCTCTTCACTGTAGAAATGATCCTTAAACTTATGGCCTTCAAAGCAAAGGTCAGTCAGAATTGCATATATTAAAGCATTCTCTAGGTAAATCTGTGTATCACTCCGGATCGTCATGAGTTTGTGTTTGAACTGGTCAGTGCCGACTTGTTGTAAAAATGCTTTGAGTGGTCACAAAGAGCAGGAAAGCTCTGCAAAAATGTACTTCCTTTACCTTAAACATGCTGGGATCTAATTTGGATGGGATAAAAAGTGATTTTAATCTGCATGCTTATGAAAAAAATAAATGCATGCATTATGACGAGTGACTTTCAAAGACACGCATTCACTCTATTCTTGATTTTCAAGGGTTATTTTGGAGACCCCTGGAATGTCTTTGACTTTATCATTGTCATTGGAAGTGTGGTGGACGTGATGCTGAGTGAAATTGATGTGAGTATTATTGCATTGCTCTGTTTTCCCCGTTTTATCCCACAAATGAAAGATAATATGCTTGAAACTACACTGTAAAAAAAAAAGAAAGTCTGGCAGCTGGTGCTTCCAAAAACTTACCGTCAAATTAGAGTGAAATACCCTAATTACAATAATTTGAAAATACTGTAAATTCACAGTAAATATAATTAATTTCCTTTACAGAGAAACACTGTTATTTTACAGGTATCTTCCCTTATTTATTACGGACATAATTTAGAGTTAAGCATGTAAATACTGTTATTTTACAGATTGATCCTCTCTTTTTACAGTCAATAACCTTTAATAAAAGTACAGCACTAATACTTCTACGGGCAAAGAACCTGTAAAAAAAACGGTCAAATGACTGGCAGCAGCAGGCTGCCAAACAAAAACCATAAAATTAAAGTAAAAATACTTTAACTGAAATAAAGTGCAAAAGCAATTAATATACAGGAATTGTCCTTAAAGTCCAAAATCCATTGTCTTAAAATGTTACATTCAAATACCTTAAATAAAGTTCTGATGAGAAAAACAGTTTTTTACTTTTTTTTTTTATTAGATGTTTATGATTAAACACTAAAATAAATACAGAACCTACAGCTAGAATACTGTTATTTTACAGCTTTTTTCTAACATTTTCCAATCAAACAGGTTCAATAAAATGACATCACAAAATGTTCAAACAATTACTCTGAAAATATAAAAATATTTGTAGAATTATAGTACAACGAATGAATACAGCATTTCATATTTAAACATCATACTTATAAACAGTAGAAACAAAAAGTAAGTTGAATTTTTTAAGATTACTTTGAAACATTCTCAACTGAAAATAGCAGGAATTACAAAATGGCGACATATGTTCACATTGTCAATTTGAAGGAGCAGTGTGCAGGATTTAGTATGCCTAACAATGGGGATGTAGGTTCCAACCAATGGATAACTTGTTCACTCACCCTCCTATCCCAAATGTTTTGTAGGAGAATGTATATTGGCTGCAAAAAACTTGAGGCCCAATCATGTTTCCTCTGTCCATTCTGCGCTACTGTAGACGTGGCAGTGCAACCTAGAGGACAAAAAGATCAGAATCAGAAACGGGTTTATTGCCAGGTAGGTTCACACGTATGAGGAATTTGACTAGGTGTCGTATGTATACAAATCAAAAATCAAAAAAAGTACACAGATAGCGAACTATCTTAAGAACACTAATACAAATATAGTAAGATAGCAATAAAATAAAGCAGTAATTTACATCGAAATAGAATGCAATAAATCATAGAATATAAAATATGTGCAGTAAGCAATATTTAAACATTGCATTATTTACCATCCTGTGATCTCCATTATGTAATGCATAGAGTCTGCGTTGTGGCTGAGGTAAAGTGTCAGTGGGGGGGGCGGGCCTTGTTGAGGTGGCGAGAGGTTTTGGTCCTGATGGAAAGAGGTTCTGGTCCTGATGGAGAGAGGTTCTGGTCCTGATGGAGAGAGGTTCTGGTCCTGATGGAGCGCAGCCTTCTGCCAGAGAGGAGGGGCGTGAACAGTTTGTGTCCAGGGTGGGAGGGGTCGGCCATTATCTTCCCGCCTCAGGGTTCTGGAGGCATGCAGGTCGTGGAGGGATGGCAGATTGCAGCCGATCACCCTCTCTGCAGAGCGGATGACACGCTGCAGCCTGCCCTTATCCTTGGCTGTAGCTGCAGTGTACCAGATGGTGATGGAGGAGGTGAGGATGGACTCGATGATGGAGGTGTAGAAGTTCACCATCATCGTCTTTGGCAGGTTGAATTTCTTCAGCTGCCTCAGGAAGAACATCCTCTGCTGGGCTTTTTTGATGAGGGAGCAGATGTTCTGCTCCACCATCTCCCACCTGTAGGCAGACTCGTCCCCACCAGAGATGAGTCCGATGAGGGTGGTGTCGTCTGAACTTCAGGAGCTTGACAGACTGGTGACTAGAGGTGCAGCTGTTGGTGTAAAGGGATAAGAGCAGAGGGGAAAGAACGCAGCCTTGAGGGGAACCGGTGCTGATGGTCAGAGACGTGTTTCTCCAGCCTCACGTGCTGCTTCCTGTCAGACAGGAAGTCTGTGATCCACCTGCAGGTGGAGTCGGGCACGTGCAGCTGGGAGAACTTGTCCTGCAGCAGAGCCGGGATGATGGTGTTGAAGGCAGAGCTGAAGTCCACAAACAGGATCCTGGCGTAGGTTCCTGCTGTGTCCAGGTGCTGGAGGAGGAAGTGAAGTGATAGCTTTTAGTAACCCATAATGATGGATGTTATTATCAGCAGCTGCCAATAGATCCCCTGCATCTTGTATGATGGGCCTTTGAAGCAGGGTTACACAAAACACACACACACAAAATTGTAAAACAGTTATTGAGAGCATCCCAAGGGCATTGATCCTATGCTAAACCTTCCAGAACACCTATTACCAACTATTTTAGTGCACACACTGTTACATTAGCTAGTCATGTTAACTTGTATATAGAGCAGAGCTAACTAGCAAGTTAGCCAAACGTTAGTGGTTAGCAGTTTATGCTATGATAGCTGTTGGCTACTGAACATTAACAAACTGGATTCCGCTGTAAAAAAGCTGTGAAACTTTACAATAAGATTGGCGACAACACTGTGACACCCTGCTGCACGTTTATGTGTAATCGTCCCGCGTTGGAGACGAGAGGGTGGCGCGGCAGCACTGCAATAAGCTGTAAGCTAACGTTAGCAGCCACCTTGTTAACCTGTAAAGCCTGATTGTCCCGCCGGTGGGACATCTTGCAAGAAACAGCATGGAATTCTCAGGAATTCTTAAAATGTAACAACCTATTAATGATGCTAACTGACGATATTAACCATTTTTAACTAAACGAAACACAAGTCTAACATCAAGCAAATCAGCACCAGCTAAGCAAAAACTGCTAACGGGGCTAACACTACTTTAGCACATAACTGGCAAAAGCGATCTTTTCTACTTCATGCTATCTGCACAAATGTATCATATGAAAGCTGAGATTCCACAGATTCCCTTAAAGTATGTCTCATCACTCAAAACTCACTGAACTACAAGAAGAAACGTACCCTTAAATACACAATTAAACATTCACAAACTAAGGATTATCTAATTAACTCCATTACAGTTGCAGGACTCACCAGATCTCAAGTCTTCTGTTCCCTGTTGACGTCCCGATGCTCATATTTAACGTGTAGATGTAAAACGATCCCGATATTAGTCGATAAACTCGTGAGCAGACATACAGACAGCTGTAGCTCCGCAGGAGAGCCGCTCAAACTGACGTGGAAGTTTCAAATTGGATTGACATGCGCGGACAGTGCTCATTGGCAGTTTTTTTCGATGACGTTTATATTAACCAATCAGGAGTGTTGTGGACTCATTCCAATCCTGCTTGTCTTGTCTGCCGTTGTATGGCTGGATTCCATTTCAAGTGCCGCTTTTTACTTACATTTTACGTTTTTTTTATTTGACACTTTTTTTTTACAGTTTTTTACTAGTATACTATGAAAACTACTTTATTTACACAAAATCATTTTTGGGTATTTCTGCAATATATTACATTTTTTGTGAAGATTTATACATTTATTTAACATTTTAGAGATGTTTTATAATAAGATTTCTTTTTATTCTACAACAGTACAAAATACAGTTATTTTTTGTTTTTTTACATTTTGTTACATTCAATTTAAGGTTTTACTGCAACAAAAAAAGTTGCCTTCATTTTACATGAAGTAAAATGATGTGTATTTTATGTGCTTTTACATAGAATTCAATGTAATTTAACATTCAAGACAATTAAACAATGGAATTATCCTGTAAAAAAATTATTTATTTTAAATAAAAGTAATTTACTGTATTTTTATGGTATTTACGCTTAATATAGAAAAACAAGAAAGGTCTGTAAAATAATACAGTACATTTCTGTTTTTTTTTACAGTGTACGTATGAAAGGCTTTTGTTTGGTCATCCCAGTAAACTCCTTCGTTTTATTCATATCCTCCAGGTGTAACATTTTTTAAAGGGCTTCTTGGGTTTTTTTCTTCAACTTTTTGAATTACTCCCAGATAATTCATGCTTAAGTATGCTGAGTGTCATGACACTAGACCTCAGAGGTCTCTTAAGCCAGAACTTGGGAGAAACGCTTCATGTTATGTTGGTATTATGTTTAGCAATAAGTTCAAAAATAATTCAATCAAATGAAATTGACATCAAATGAACATGTATTGAATGTGATTTGAGAGTTTTCTCAATGTAGCCAGTAGGTTTCATTAAGATAAGATAAGATCTTTAATTTGTCATTGTACAAGTACAACGGAATTACAATGTGAACTCAAGGTGCCAACGCGCAAAACAACAAGACAATATAAAAACAACAAGACAATATAAAAACAACAAGACAATATAAAAACAAGAAATGGGACTTTAATAGACATGATATCCAAATAAATAAATAATAAATAATGAATTAATGGTGACTTTGTTATATTTTCCTCTGCTTTCAATGTTGATGCCTTTTATCTCTCACCGTCACATGTTTTGCCACAGACACACATTCCCTTCCTCTGACATCACTTCCTGAATGTGTTCTTCCCTCCCACAGGCAGCTCTGGCCTCCTCTGGAGGACTTTACTGTCTCCATGGCTGTTCTGTAACTATTCAAGTGCTTCACTTTTGCATGACATTGACATGTTGCATGAAGTTTGTCTGAACAATGATACAACTGACAAAGGTATAAAAGGCAGAGCTCGTTTTCAAACGGCATGATAGGGCTAAGATGATTGTAAAATCCATCTTACAAACCTTGCAATGTATGTTTGTGTGTATGCACATCCTTTGCACTCCTCCAACACTGTTTATAGAAAACTAACAGAAACCCTTTCCAACAGGATTCCAAACATATCCATGTTCAGAAAGGTTCTTCATTGAATGCACCTGTGTGCTGCATTGTACTAGTTACATATTACTTCTGAGTAAATCCATCTGTTCATCCACTGTGGCCTGTTTATCCCGGCGCTGGCAGGCTAAACAAAGTTTTATGAAATCAGTACATCCCTTCCCCAAGAATACGAAACACAGAGTCTGGGCTAACTCATGACTCCTATAACCAGGGGTGCACATAACTTTGAGTTACACAGATGAGTACCAGGAGACAGTGTTTGGTACTCCAACTCGTGGCCCCACGCAAAGTTATGTGATGAAGCCCTCGGGGGGGGATGGAGCGATAGTGGAGCACGCGCAGTTCTATTTTGTCCCTAATGACCGCCAGAGGCGGTGCATTAGCACCTGGATATGTCCATCGTACGCATGCGCAGTTCGAGTACCTAATAACAACAAAGTCACCTGTGACCCACGTGACACCGGCTATATCAGCTGGTGTCATCAGCGGATCTGTTCCTTTCATCTTCTCGCTGCGCGAGAGTACCGTGGTTGCATTTTTGTAACCTACAGCGTTCGTTGAACGTTAGAGCAAGGATTTCCCCGCTTACAGCCAGCTGAGTGCAGTTTCGCGACTATTCCAGTCGGGGCTACGGACTACCCGTCCCCCAGGAACTGTGGCTGGCTACGCGGAAGGCTTCGAAAACTTCGACGGACAGGTTGGTGTCGGCTTGGTCGGTGACGGCAGTGCTTTCGCTCCCTCTCCCAGCTAAGCTGTCCTAATTCTGTCTTGTGTACTGTCTTGTTTGGCTATAACTTTTTGGTAACGGCAGCGTGTCCGCTCCCTCTTCCAGGAGTTGCCTGGCTGTGCTAAGAGATCGTTAGCGTCGAGTTCCAGCTTTAGCTGTGTTCCTCGTCAATTAGTTAGCAGTAGCATCGCTCAGACTAACCGATCTTGTTTATTATTTCGCTCAAACTCTTACTGGTGACGGCAGCGTGTCCGCCCCCTCTCCCAGCAGTGGCCCCGCGGGGCTACCTTGTACTTCTGCTGACCGTGGCGTTGTGCCAAGCTATCATTAGCATTGAGCTTCCAGTTACCCGTGCTCTTGTTTGCTATCTTGCTATTATTATTTCGCTTAAGACGCTTCCTACTTCGTACTTCCGCGGAGCCAAGCTTCATTAGCCAGCTCTAGCTGGGCTTGCTTGTTTACTAGTTAGCAGTACTGCGTCGCTCGGACGCCGGGATAAACCGTCACCCGTGCTATCTGTGGCTATCTTCGCCGAAACTTGTTTCTCGGCAAGCTATTATTTAACCCTTGAGTTCCCAGCTCTAGCTGTGTTACTGGTTATTATTTAGCAGTAGCATTGAGTAGCCTACTTAGCTTTCTCTTAACTGGTGAAGGCAGCGTTTCCGCTCCCTCTCCCAGGAGTTGCCCGCGCTGGGCCGTGTCATAATTTACTGTCGCAGCCACTTGGCTGACGCCGGATTAGGCCGGGATTACCCGGGAGAGTTTTCTTTAGAATCCCAACCAGTGAAGGCGGTGTTTTCGCCCCCGCTCCTGGGGAGTGTGTTGCCCGATTGTTAGCAGCAACCGCCCGGCGAAGCCACCCGACGGAGCTTCTTAGGCTATTTTGATTCCAGCTAGGTGAAGGCAGTGCTCTCGCTCCCGCTCCCTTTTGCTGGTAACGTGGGTGTAGGACGTCTACATCCCTCTTTGGGCGTCAGCGAGTAGGAGCATCGCTCTACTCTCCCCGCTCAGCAGGTAGCTGGTGAAGGCCGTGTCCTCGCACCCGCTCCCGGTTGCCCTGCACCTGGCCGCCTACACGACGGCAGGCTAGTATTACCATTCTGAGTTTCCAGCTAGGTGAAGGCAGTGCTCTCGCTCCCGCTCCCTCGGCTGGTAACGTGGGTGTAGGACGCCTACACCCCTCTTTTGGGCGTTCAGCGAGTAGGAGCATCGCTCTACTCATCCCGCTCAGCAGGTAGCTGGTGAAGGCTGTGTCCTCGCACCCGCTCCCGGTTGCCCTGCATCTGGCCGCCTACACGAAGGCAGGCCGTTATTAACACTCTGGGTTCCAGCTAGGTGAAGGCAGTGCTCTCGCTCCCGCTCCCTTTACTGGTAACGTGGGTGTAGGGCGTGTACATCCCTTTTTTGGGTTCGGCGAGTAGGAGCAGTGCCCTACTCTTCCTGTGCAGCAGGTAGCTGGTGAAGGCTGTGTCCTCGCACCCGCTCCCGGTTGCCCTGCATTTGGCCACCCGCACAATGGCCCATTCATGTACCACCTGTATGGCTCCTCTCGAGCCCGAGGACGGCCATGACCGCTGTCCCTCTTGCCTTGGTCTCGAGCATTTGAGGGAGGGTCTCACACAGAACGCCTGCATGAACTGCGGCTGCATGCCTCGGACGCTCAGAGTAGCTAGAGTGACAGAGGTGGAACGTTTGGCAGCAGCCAACGGACACCCCGCCTCGTCACAGCTTCCTCCAGAGCAGTTTAGCCGTTCCCGGCGACGCGAGGGAACGAGGGCTAGGGGATCACCCCCCAATAGGAGGTCTAGAAGCAGGCTGTCCTCCAAGGTGGATCAGTTAGCCGCCGACATGAGCGTGATGAAGACGCTCCTCTTGGCCGCGCAGCCAGGGGCCGGTAGAGGGGCTACGAGCTTTCCGCCCGCCCCTCCTTCAGCTGCCACACCACCGCATGAGGACGTTATGTCTATAGCGGCGTCGGCTAACCTCTTCAACGAAGAGGAGGAGGATGCCCCGCTCACTCCCGAGGGGACTTTCTACTCCTCCGCTCAGGAGGAGGACGTCTCCATGGCGGCTACTATTCGTGGCGCCCTGGCACAGTTACAGCTTCCGGTGCCACAGGCCGACCCGGTTCAGGCTAGCGCCTTCTTCAGGCGTAGTCCTGCCCCTGTCCCCCTCACTGTCCCTCCTTCAGAGGAGTACCTGAGGGAGCTCCATGCATGCTGGAGAGACACCAAGGCCCTCTCCCGCTCGAGCTCTGATGCCCGGACCTTGGCCGCCATGCAGGATCCGGAGAGGGTGGGGCTGGGTCGCATGCCACCCATTGAGCCCACCATCGCCTCCCTGATTCTGGCTCCTGATGAGGCTCTTAGGCCTGATGCCAGGTGCCCCTGGCCTCAGTGCCGGGTCACAGACGAACTGCTCTGTAAGGCCTACGATGCAGCGGCACGCATGGGCCGTATCGGGAACTCCCTCTCCCACTTAATCTGGCCGCCTCCACCTCTCTGCAGCAGGCTCCGGAGGAGACTCCTCTGCTGGGCCTCAGTGATGCGTCACTGCAGGCCTTTGCATTAATGACCAGGGAACTGGGGCGAGTTATGTCCCTACTGGTGCAGACTCGCCGCCAGGTTTGGCTGGCGCAGTCTCCTTTAACGGAGACATGTAGGAGAGTCCTCCGTGGCGTGCCGGTCGAGCCAGGGCAGCTGTTTGGGACAGCGGCCCTGGAGGCACTGGAGCACGCCGCCCAAGCTAGGCAGACCAGGCAGCAGCTCGCGGGTCTGCATAGGCCGGCGCCCACTCGCGGCAGGCCCAGGGGCCCCTCCGCCGGGGCCGGGCGTCGGCTGCTTTTCCCAGCAGCAGCTCAGCTACTGGGCTGCCTGTACTTCCGACCCCTGGGTAGTTTCCATCCTAACCCGGGGATACGAATTGCAGTTCCGACACCGGCCCCTAGCCGCCGGCCGGGTCAGAATGACAGCTGTCAGCGACCCGGCGAAGGCCTTAGCTCTGGCCCAGGAGTTATCCGTCCTCCTGGCCAAGGGCGCAATCGAGCCAGTAGACCCTCGGCTTCAGCCCGGGGGGTTCTACTCGGCGTACTTTCTTGTATCCAAGAAAGCCGGCGGATTCCGTCCAGTGCTGGACCTCAGAGGACTCAACAGATTCCTGAAGGTGCTGCCCTTTCACATGCTGACCACAGCAGACACCCTTCGTGTTGTCACACAAGGGGAGTGGTTCACAACCGTGGACCTGAGGGACGCCTACTTCCATGTGCCAATTGCACCTCATCACCGGAAGTTCCTGAGGTTCGCCTTTCGGGGCCAACACTACCAGTTCCGGGTGCTTCCCTTTGGTCTCTCCCTCTCTCCAAGGGTGTTCACCAGGGTCGTGGCAGCAGCTCTCGCACCCCTGCAGGCACAGGGCGCGAAGGTCCTGCCGTATTTAGACGACTGGCTGGTCTGCGCGCCATCCCGGCCCCACGTGGCCCAGGATACGGCGCGCCTTTTGTCTCACGTGGCCCGGCTGGGCCTGAGAGTGAACACAGAGAAGAGTTGTCTGGACCCTGCCCAACAGGTTACGTACCTGGGGAGGGTCCTAGACTCGGTCGCCATGAGGGCCTACTTGACACCTCGTCGGGTGGACGACATTTCCCACCTTCTTCAAGTCTTCAGGCCGGGCAAGATGGTGCCGTACGTCCAGTTCCTCAGGCTCTTGGGCACACTGTCGGCTGCCGCAGCCGTGGTGCCCTTAGGTCTGCTGTCTCTGCGTCCCATGCAGATGTGGCTGAACAGCCTCCACTTGGACGCCAAGTGGCACAGGCACAGGGGAGTCAGGGTGTCACAGCGGTGCCTCCACTCTCTGTCACGATGGAGGGACAGGGCCTATCTTCAGATGGGTGCGCCCATGGGCGCCATCCCATCCTGCCGGGAGACTGTCACCGTGGATGCATGTCTCTCTGGGTGGGGTGCAGTGTGGCAGGGCAGAACTGCTCAGGGTCAGTGGTCCGCCCAGGATGGTGCGCGCCATATCAATGTGCTGGAGCTTCGTGCTGTGCTGCTTGCACTCACGCACTTTTTACCCCAACTGGCTGGCAGGCACGTGCTTGTCCGCTCGGACAGCATGTCCGCCGTTGCCTACATCAACCACCAAGGGGGCACCAGGTCCCGCCAGCTGCTCCAGCTGTCACAGATCCTCTTGCCTTGGGCGTCTCCCCGCCTGGCCAGCCTGCGGGCAGCCTTCTTACCAGGGGACCGAAATCAGGTTGCAGATTTCCTCTCTCGGCACAAGCCTCCACCGGGGGAGTGGAGGCTGCATCCAGACGTGGTGGAGTCAATTTGGAGCCTTTTTGGCAGGGCCGAGGTGGACCTCTTCGCCTCGGAAGAATCGAGGCACTGCCCCCTCTGGTTCTCCTGGAGGGAGGTGACCAGCCCGATGGGGCAGGACGCTCTGGCGCACGACTGGCCGAACAGTCTCCTGTATGCCTTCCCGCCAATGGCTCTGATCTTACAGACGCTCCACAGGGTTCTTACCCAGGGGCACAGGCTCCTTCTGATCGCTCCCTGCTGGCCGGGGAGAGTGTGGTTCCCACTGCTGCGCAGCCTCTGCTGCGGCCCACCATGGCGTCTCCCCGACAGGAAAGACCTCCTGTCACAGCTCGGGGGTCGGATCTGGCATCCCGACCCTCACCGCCTTCAGCTCTGGGCCTGGCTGCTGAGGGGCCAAACCCACTGTTAAGTGGCTTCACGGAGTCTGTCAAAGAGACCATCCTGAATGCCAGAGCACCATCCACTCGAGCACAGTACGAGTGCAAATGGAAGCTCTTCTCTCATTGGTGTTCGGGTAAAACCGAGAGGCCGGAGCATTGCTCGGTGTCCACCATTTTAGAGTTCCTGCAGTCCCTTCTAGATAGTGGTCGTTCTCACTCCACTTTGAAGGTCTACATGGCCGCAATATCTGCCCGCCATGTGGGAATCGACGGCGCCACGGTGGGGCGCCACAGGCTGTTGTCCCTCTTCCTGAGAGGGGCTTTACGGCAGCGTCCCCCTCGCACCCCAAGGGCTCCGGCTTGGGACCTACCCATAGTGCTGGATGCCCTATCAGCTCCTCCCTTCGAGCCCCTGGCCCAGGTAGGGCTGAAGTGGCTGTCCTTAAAGACAGCGTTTCTACTGGCGGTGACCTCAGGGAAACGAGTGGGAGAACTACAGGCCCTCTCAGTGAGCGAGACATGCCTGAGGTGGAACTCCGATGGCTCGGGGGTTGCCCTATGGCCGAATGTGGCGTTCCTGCCCAAGGTGCTTCCACTAGCCCACGCCAATCAGCCTATCCAGCTGGCACGCTTTAACGGCCCACAAGAGAACGACACGCCAGAGTTGCTGTGCCCGGTGCGGGCCCTAGAGGCATATATTGGGGCTACGGCCCATATACGTCAGGCGGAGCAGCTCTTCATTTGCCATGTCATTTGATATGTATGTAAGTGTATATAATGTACTGTGATGTATTCCTCTCCTAAAAGGCAGTTTAGTTGCTTGTTTTGACATAACACCGTGGTTAGCAGAGCATTAAACGATTTTAAAACACTATACACTATACATTGCTTTTAAAATCGTTCTGTGTGACTCGAAAAATGGGGAAAATCGTGTTGGTGAACACGAATCAATAGATTAAATGTCGTGACTATAACATGAAATGCCGTGAGACTGGGTTGATTAATCACAGCATTTTTATGGAATGACCAAATATGGATGTGTTCACTAACAGTTTGGAACGTGAGCATAAAAACATTTAAAAAAAAGCCATTCTTAATAAATGCAGCTTTAAAGAAAATATGTATAATTCTACAGGCAGTGGATCCAATGCAAGCAATTGCGGTGAGATGCTTGAATGTTTTTAAATCCAGTTTTTTTATTTTATTTTGGAATATCATGTGATTTATAAAAAGTCCTTCATCTCTCTGACAAGTCTTCTGAAAACATGAGTGTGTCAGTCACATTCTTCAGACTGTTTCGGGTCATGCGCCTAGTGAAACTTTTGAATCGCTCTGAAGGGATTCGGAATCTTCTGTGGACCTTCATCAAATCCCTTCAGGTCAGTAACAACTCTGATCAGATTCAGCCAGTCCAGAAATGAGGCATCCATCTGACAGTGTTACTGCTTGTTGTGTTGCAGGCTCTCCCCTATGTGGGCCTGCTCATTCTCATGCTATTCTTCATATACGCTGTGGTTGGAATGCAGGTACATACACACACACACACACACACACACACACACACACACTCCGTTATTGATAATTATATGATGGGCATTTTCATTTTTTTTATTTCTGGCATGTGTGGATTAATATGAAGCTTTAGTTTTCAACATATGGGCCAGTACTAATCGATTGGTGAGGCTGAGCCAAGGATCTTAATCGAAGCGAGAAATAGCTTCTCGTTTAGAACCGTTAACCATGTCAATGTGTGGATATTTGTTTGAATCTCAAGGTCAAACTCAATGAACCGGAGAAGGAGAAAGAACATCTAAATAACATTCTGTTCTTTCTAACTTGCACAACCTGTGCAAATAAAAAAAGCAGGTTTTAATAAAATGATAATTAATTTAAACAGATTTAAATGTTTTAATACATATTATACTTTGTTGGCAAATAACCATAGTTTAAGCAAGATAAAAATCAGTGTAATGATTGTAATGGATCACCCAAGGGCTAAAAACACTCTGCCCGTAGTTAAGAAGACCCAGAGTGCAAAACAGCTTACCCAATGTGTTGTTTCATTTTTTATTATTTTATCTAAAAAAAAAATGTCCTGCAGATATTTGGGAAAATTGCGTTGGTTGACGGCACATACATCAACAGGAACAACAATTTCCAGACATTTCCTCAGGCTGTGCTGCTGTTATTCAGGTTGGTGCTATGTCTTCTTCTGTTACTACACACCATTATGATTATGATTATTATGAATATCATTATTGTTATTATTATTGTTATCGTAATTAATGTTTGTTTTAGATGTGTCTGTGACATGATTCATCATGGACCCATGATTTTGTTTTACAAACTATTGGAAGTTGTGTTCAATTGCTGCTCAATAAATGTCACCTCAATTGACCAAATGGGCGCTATGATCAAATGTACACAAAATTGGGTACAGAGATGCATTTCTATTCAGATTTTCTGCCATTTAAATTTGGAAAATGGATTTCTGAAAAGCTAATTTAATCCATAAATCGAATAACTACATATTTGTGTGCATCATTACTGGTCCAAACTATCAGAGGTTATCAAAAGCTTGTTATTCTCCTACATATAAATTATGTATATAAGACTCCCTTTTGGATTTTGGTCTTGACTGACTGCTCTCTGTAGATGTGTTAATGCTTGGTAAGTTTTACTGAAAATAAATCAAATCAACTGTTTGTCAGGTATTAATATCGGTGTAGCTCGATATTAAACCCATTCTCTAAAGCAAACAGCTAACAGGAGAGCACTGTCACACTGTGAATTGGAGAAGGGCATATTTGACTTCAGTGTGACTTTCAGAGTGTGTGTGATTGAGACCTTTTGATTTGTCTGTTGTGCAGATGTGCGACAGGGGAGGCTTGGCATGAAGTGATGTTAGCATGTATGTACGAGAAGAAGTGCGACCCCAAGTCTGATTACCTGCCCGGGGAGGAGTACACATGTGGATCAAACTTTGCCATCATCTACTTCATGAGTTTCTACATGCTGTGTGCCTTTCTGGTAAAACAACCCACCTTCACACACTCTCAAAACACATCATTACAATAGATATAATTTAGCTGATGCTTTTATCCAAAGCAACTTACAATAAGTGCAAAAACCATAAAGAATCAAACACCAAACAACAAGGAAAGTGCAGATATATACACTTCAAGCAAGATCATACCATAGTAAGTGCTGGTGAATTAGTTACAAGGCCAAAATTAACTCAAAAAGTGCTTAGTGCTTTTTTCTTTCAGCAATAACTTAATTGCCAAGGTACAGTCAAAATAAATGCGTTTTCAGATATGCATAGTTTCTGCTGTCCTGATGTCAATAGGGAGCTCATTCCACCGATTAGGAGCCAGGATAGCAAAGATACAAAATAGAAAATAGACCAGCCAGGAGGGAGTTCAGTAGTCCAGGCGCAAGATGACCAGAGCCTGGACCAGGACCTGCGCTGCCTCCTGGGACAGTAATGATGTATCCTCCTGATGTTGTAGAGTGTGTATCTGCAGGATCAGGTTGGAGCAGCGATGTTAGCAGTGAAGGTCAGCTGGTCGTCCAGGGTTACACCCAGGTTCCTAGCCGTCTGAGTCGGGGAAACAACAGAGGTGCCAACGTTAATGGACAGGTCATGGATGGGACAGTCCTTACCGGGGATGAAGAGCAGTTCAGTCTTTTTTAGGTTTAGGTTTATGTTGAGCTTCATGTGTGAGCAACCATCCACTGAGAGATGTCAGCCAGACAAGCAGAGATGCATGCGACCACCTGGGTTTCAGACCGGGGAACAGACTGAATCAGTTGTGTGTCGTTTGCGTAGCTGTGATAGGAGAAGCCATGAGAGTGAAGGAGGGAGCAAAGATAGTTTGTGTACAGAGAGAAAAGGAGGGGACCCAGGACAGACCCATGTGGGACTCCAGTGAGGAGATGACCCTCTCCAAGTTACCCTGAAGCTGCGATCTTTGATGTAAGATGTGAGCAGGGAGAGGGCAGCGCCTGAGAATCCCAGTTCTTGGAGAGTTCTTGGAGGAGGAAGTTAGACTGTGGATGGGAGATGTGGAAGGTGAGCAGGTAGTGTCGGTAGGTATGAAGTGGAGAGTTAAGGATAACTCAGTGTTGGCACTAGTTTTGTGTTTATCGATAGGTTCACCCCGGTGTGTCGGCCAGAACACCACTTAAGGCCAAAGATCCAGAATAGAAGGAATGAGAAGCTGAGATGAGGCTTGACTTCCTTTACTGATTTATGCAGAAATACAGATATGTGTGTGTGGGAGTGTGTGTGTGTATGGTTTTCCTTCATTTACGCACACAATACTAACGAAACACTTAAGACGGCACTGCACAACTGTAAAACTTCCTGCAACTTTACTTCTGACACACATTACCTTCTGATGCATAACGTCCCCCTAAATATGAGGGTTAGCCCCTCCCCACTATGAAAAGATAACTAAACAGGTATCAACTCTGTATGATAACTGAATATATGTAACAATAACTTATAACTTTGGGGGCTTTTCTACAGGTTAAGTTAGGAAATGAAGAGCGTATGTCATCAATTTTTGATGACAGCTGGAGGACACTGACAAACCCTCCAAGGAGATAGGCTTGTCGTGTTTACAGAGGGTGCGAGAGAAGGAGATGAAGAAGTGATCAGAAATGTGAAGCGGGGTTACAGAGAAGGTGGGGGGAGAGCAGTTTCTGGAAAATATGTGGTCGAGGAGATTGCCAGCTTTGTGAGTAGATGGAGAAGGAGCTAAGCATGAGTAGTAGACACTTCTCTGTCTGGAAGTTGAAGTCACCGAGAAGAAGCAGCGGCGGACCAGGAAAGGAGGACATCTCATTCCTCCATGAATGTTTGAGTGGAGAGAGTTGGAAATATAAGAGAGTTGAAGTTGTGATAAACTGTGCTTGGCCTATAATATATTTTAGTTGGAACATGAATGGAAAGGATACACATGTCTGAGTATGGAGAAAGAGTGAAATAAATTAGCCCAGATTAGTTTAATTGAACTCCAATTGCCTCCAAGAGACTCCCTTTTCTTAGTCTGACGAGGCTCGGGTTTCAGCTGAAACTTAAAAACAACAGCAACCCTAGCAGGTCAAAATTAAGGAAGTTGAAAATGAATTTAGCCCTAACAGATTGCACACAGTTAAACAACAGTGAACAACTTCTTAAAGCAAAATATACTTAGCAAATTCCTGCGGTCAAGATGTCTGATTTCTTCAAGGTTCAGAATGCACATCAACATTAGAACCCCAAAATTCACATTACCCCAGCGCCATCTGAATTTACTGTAAAAAAGAAATAAAACTATATTGATTCTGACTCCTCTACATCCAACTCACAGGTTTATCATTGCTTTGAGAAAAAAGATGATTAATTTACCCCTTTTAGAAGTGAAGTTATGTTATTTGTTCTGGGAATGTCATTTTCGAGCCTCAGACCTGAAAATCAGGCTCAGGGGTTAACAGGTTAACTTTTCAATTACTTTAGGCAGATTGAAATGTAAAATACATTTTAGAATTCATCAATAAATTGTAGGTTACATCAAACAAAAAACGAAATAATTAACAATTAAAATAATGGCATTTTTGGAGTGGAAGAAAAACAATTGTTGTTTCATAGTAGGAATACAAAAAACGCTCTTTCAGTTCCATCACTGCAGTGTCATGCAGCTGGCACGGATCCAGTAACAAGTCAACACTAAAGAATATCTAATTAGTTTAACTAGCGCAGTAAGGTAGCTAGAAACTGCTGACTGGTATAGATCTGAACCAGCTGTCCTGCCACATTGTTCGAGGGCTTCTGTAATTATATTGGTGTGGTGGGTGGTCCCTCTCAACATCATTGACCTTACTTATGTTTGTGTCCATGTCTATCTATCAAATGTAGCTAGCTCCAGCTCAGCCCATGTCAGCCTGCTTATCAAAATAACCTGTCCAAAATAAGCAACACCAGGCAAGCGGACGTGGAGTGCATTTTGGAACAGCATTATTCCTTAATAATACAGCTGTCTCTATATTTACACCAAAAACTTCCAATACAAAATGTGTACATGTTTACCAGTGCAAAGGCCTCCTGGTTAGTAAAGACATATCGGTGCTATCCTTCACAGATCATCAACCTGTTTGTGGCTGTCATCATGGATAACTTTGACTACTTGACACGTGATTGGTCCATCCTTGGCCCCCAGCACTTGGATGAGTTCAAGAACATATGGGCAGAGTATGATCCTGAGGCCACGTAAGTGTTTGTCATGGATGTATAATAAGAACTGGATACAGCGTTGGAGGCGGGGTCTCGTTCTTTCCTATGAGAGCTGCTCATTGGCGCATGAGGACAAAATGGCCTGATATTTTCGAGAGAGAAACGTCACAGATTACCCGTCATGCCTGGCTGTCAGAGCAGAAGTACCCGTATGTGCGCTCACAGAGCATGCAGCCCTTAAGCCCCGCCCCCCGAGCTCCCTCTCTCGGCTCACTAGAATGGATGGAGAGAGAAAATAAATCTAGATTCGGCTTTTAGTGCATTTTACAACTTTAAAGGTCCCATGTCATGCTTTTCCGGTAATTACCCGTCCCCTTGTGTGTTATGAAGGTTTTTCTGCATGTAAACGGTCTGCAGAGTCACAAACCCTCAAAGTACACCCAGAGGCGCGGGAAGGTATTTTGAGTGGGGGTGCTGAGGTGCTGGACTCCAGTGAACACTATTACGGGCACTATAGAGCACGCACAAAAGCGCGAGCACCAGGGGCGCTATAGTGGAATGTTCTACTGCAACACTCCCCACACGCAAACACACAGTACACCCACGACTGTTACAATGAAGGCTCGATAATCAGCTCCCGGGAAGATTTTTAAATATATATAAAAATATAAAAGTAAAAGCATCAATCTGGTGCACTTTGAGAGCAACATTAAGAGATCTATGGATACATCTCTCAACATCCATATGAAACACAACTGTAATCAGATGTTCTTTTTCTTTACAAATCACTCCCCTTTCAAACTGTATTCTTGTTTTACTGCCATATAGTATTTCATAACTGTTTTTCCTTATTCCCTTCTCTTTTTTATAACGATAATGATCATATGAAGGTGTGCCGCGGAAATAATCTTTTGAATAATTTGTAACCAAACCGTTTGAGACCCACTGAGATAACTTAGACTAAAGTTAACTATCTAAACAGTCAGAGAGTCCTTTAGCTCACCTGAGCCTCTCAGTCAGAGGAGAGGACTCTCCTCCAGCTTGTTGTGGAACAAACAGCTCCTTATGTCCGTTAGCGCAACGAGCTAACCAGATGCTAACAACACGGTCCCAGCTGGCACCGGTCTCGGTCTCTCGGTCTCTCAGTCTCTCGGTCTCTCTCTCTCTCTCACACACACACACACACACACACTAAATGCGCTATTTCCACACACACAGCGCCGAGCTTGAATGACACAAGCACACTTTTATTTCCATGCAACTCTCTGATTGGGTCTGGTGTCTTGCCTCTGTTGCATTCACTGAACATGGAAAATTACAGTCCTGCCGTCCTATCTAGTGTCATGATGAGGTTCACGTAAAGCACGGTTAATGTATTATATTATTGAGGTAGAATTGTCCGGGGCTACAGAAAAAACATTCGGGGCAGGCCAGGCGACGCCACTGGCGAGCACACACACTACAAAGATGTAAAATATTATTTTACCAACAATGTGGAATTTATTGGCTACATATTACACAGATTATGCACAGCGGGAGCAGCAATAACCGTCAAATAATTCAGACAGGGGAGCTCTGCTCCCCCTGCCTGCCGCTAGGGGGTGCTGCAGCACCCTCAGCACCCCCCTTCCCGCGCCCATGAGTACACCCTGTAGGGAGTAAAACTCTAACACAGAGAAGACCTCCCCAAAACGCCTCGTTGGAGATTTCTCCTTTTCCAATGTTTTCTTCCTGGGTATCGCTACGTAGGGATACCATCACACTCTAGAAACTACTAATAATCCTGTATTCTTGGAGCGTAATGAGATGTGGCCTAACCAATGTAGTTTTCATTTCAGATTCTATTTAGGGAGCCAGTGCAAACAAGCTAAAATATGAAAAATATGAACCTGTTTCCTAGTTTTTGTCGGTACATCAGTAAGGAATTATTCCAACAATCCACTCTATAATAATCCAAGGGACAATATCATGGACTAGTTTTTCAGATTTTAAAGAGAGGATGTCCCTGATCTTTGCAATTGTACAAAGATGAGAGAAGGCAGCCATTGAAGGGCAGTTTGTTTTGTTAAGATATTATAAATTCATTTTTAAAATCTCTGATAATGTATGTATGTTTTAAACATAGAAGAGCAGACGTCTTGCTGAAAGGCATAACAGCGATTCAAGTCCTAAAGGGGTTAGTACATAATGAATGAATGGTCAGGCCTCTCACAGGAGAGAGAGGGGGGCTGAGTCGCATTTTTCTTGATGGGTATAATAGTTTCCTTTATTTTAAATAGTTGTATAGATTGTGATGTTTCTAAAGGGTGCAGTTTCACAAACATTAAAGTAAGTTGTTAATTCAAAATGTACTTGAGTATGGAGAATGGAATCACAGAGCCTTAGTGACTCTAATTCAGAGACATTATGCTCGATGTTCTTTCCATTATTATTCCTTAAATGTTTATATAATTATTTTTGCATAGAAGGTGATTTGGAGAAAAAAAGCTTAGGTAAATATAATTTGTCTGTGTGTAAGTATGACATTATAAAATGTTATTGTTTTTCAGTGGACGTATTAAGCACCTTGATGTAGTGACACTCCTACGGAGAATACCTCCTCCTCTAGGTTTTGGCAAGTTTTGTCCTCATCGTATCGCCTGCAAGGTAAGCATACAGACCCTATTTATAGTTTCTCCCTTTTGGTTTAGAAAACTATGAGGAAAATATCAAACATATCTTACTGAAACATAATCTTCAAGTCAATAGATCGTTTCTGAGTTCAGAGGACATGGATATAGCCAGAGACTGAAATGGATGAATTGAGAGGACTGTTTTTGGTATGCTTTTGATCTGACCTCTGTAAACTGCTGGAAACACTGCGTACTTGAGACTGTCACACTTTGCAAACAACACCTTATACAGAGCTAGGCTACATAGTAGCTAGGTGAAGTGTTGTGAAGTGTGGGAACAGGCCAACAGCATGAGGAAGAAAGCATGTGATTACATTATACACGTATACATTATATTCATTCTAAAACATCTGTATTGAAGTTTCCCATTACAATAGAAAACATCTATGATAACATTTATATTACAAAAGAGAACAACAAAAGAAAGAACATTAAACTTTACTCTGATTCCAAACTCTACAGTACATAGCTGTAGAGATGGTGCTAGAGGTTTTATTAGTATCACCTTCAGAAAAAGATTTCCTGATTGACAATCTCATAGAGCATAAAGACATGTCCTTGTAACAACTCAAACATGTACTGACCTGGGTTATGTTGATTTGAATCAGGGTAAGAGGTGTACATTTATTTATATCTCACATCCCTTGTAGCCCAGTTGAGATCACATACTGTCTTTCCTAATCCCCCTGCCAAGATCCTTTTTCATTTAAGGGTTCACACATTCTAGTTTTGATATTCAATACTTTCCTGTGAAATAGTATCAGTGAAGAGTGAGGAGGAGAGTTTATAAACTCTCACCTTGTCTTCACTTTTCCTCTTTTTTCCAAAGACAGATCTTACGCTGCTCCTCAGATAGAACAAAAATCCCCTTTATCAGTCAAATGAATCATCCTTAAAATGAATCATCCTTAAAATGAATTATCCTTAAAATGAATTATCCTTAAAATGCACAGGAGTGATCTTTGTAGAGGTAATTGCCAACCATGTATCCCATAAAGATATTCTCACTTTAGTGATGTATATATTTATGGCCAGAAGGAACAGGGGAAATCAATTTGTCTTAAAAAAAAGCTAAAATTGACAAACGCAACAAAATACAAACTTGTCTTTTAAATATTTTAAATAAAAAATTAATTAAAATAAAAAAAATAAAAAAAAGTATTTCCCCTGTATAAGGACTTTATTACATTACATTGTGTGTGTGTGTGTGTGTGTGTGTGTGTGTGTGTGTGTGTGTGTGTGTGTTTTACAGAGGTTGGTCTCCATGAACATGCCTCTCAATAGTGATGGAACAGTCACCTTTAACGCCACACTTTTTGCTCTGGTCAGAACGGCACTGAAAATAAAGACAGAAGGTTTGTGTCATCGTTAGTATGTATGTTTCTTCACGTCATTTCTAGTGAAAATGGATTTTAATGTAGCACTCATTTCAAGACAACAGCCTATAGTTCCAGTTATGCTCTGACTAACATGCACAGAGGCCACCTTCATTACAGGGCCTCAATATTTATGAATACAAATAAGTCAGGATCCAAATTAAAGCCGCTGTAGTTGATATTTTTACTTTTTAACAATGTGAGGTGGTAATAACAATTACAATTATAATTATATCTATGATATTCATTTGCAGTTAGCTGGTTTTTCCTATTGTAAAGTGGAGCCGCTGCATGCTAACTCAGTTACTGTGGGTAGGCAAGTGCGGGGAAACTGGGTTTTTAGGGAACTGCTCATTCATCTCAGTGCCACATTATTAGCAACCACAGGGCCGGCCCTGACCAATTTGGTTATCAGAGCCGTTCAGTCTTTCAGGAGAGAGCTCTCTAAAGCTCACCCCCCGCGGCCGCTTACACAGTAAATTCCAATGTTAATAAAAGCACACAGAAGCTGTATACGTTTTTTGGGAGTTTGATTTATTTTAAATGAACACAAATACAAAATTAAAACCTATAATTGCACACTAAAACCATTATTTCAAAAGAAGAACTATTTCACATAAACCTCTGGTTTTTACTGGGGCTGGGGCGGTTCAACTTGATTTTGGGGGAAGGGGGTGCGCCATAGTTTATGGGCGCTGTACACAATATAGGCGTAGTTCTGTTAGTATAAGACAATAAGATGTACTTTGTTGATCCAAAATCGGGAAATTGTGAATTTCTAATTTGTTTTTCTCCCCAATTTTCGGCGCCCCCCAATGGGAGGCGCCCTTAGCATTCGCCTATACTGCCCATGCCAAGGGCCGGCCCTGAGCAACCATGATATATGATTATGTTATCATTATTAGTTTTATTGGTATTCATTTTCATGAATTCAAGGGTAATATCCAAACTTGCTTTTACACAATCAAAACACTTTTTCTCGTCATGAATCTCATTGCCCTTTTCCATTTTGTCAGGTAATTTTGAACAAGCAAACGAGGAACTGAGGGCAATTATCAAGAAGATCTGGAAGCGCACCAGTATGAAACTTCTGGACCAAGTCATCCCACCTATAGGAGGTCAGCTTTTATGATAAACTGAATGAACTTTAGTTTCTCAAGGAAGCATTGGTCCGTATAAATTGTGCTAGGTCTTACATATTGTAGTAGTTTTGCAAGTTCAAAGTGTTTCAGCAAAGTTAAAGCCTTTTGTAAGATTTGCTCACCAACTTCATTCCAACATTGCCAGCAAAAGTTCTAAATTATGTGATCGTTTTTTTATTCATTCATTTATTTAACAGTGCACATTAATCAACATTTCTGTAAATGTGCCTGAGTTAGCCAAGAGGCTATTTTTCATCTGTACTCCCTGGATAGATTTTGTAAGTCAACCTAAAGACAAGAGATCTGATCTCCACTAAGATAACCACAGCTGTGAATGTTTGTGTGGTGTCATGTGTTCACGTGTTACAAGCATATAGTGGGCAAATATAAGTGCACATCATTCACTTTCAGTTGAAATACTTTCATTTTGAGATATCTTCATGGCCCCATGCATTCACAAATGTCTGTCTTGTAGCTTCTTTCCATTGACTTTAAATGTGCCGCTTCCTGTCTGGGGTGTCGACAAAGGGCCACTGTGGGATTAAAACGCTTTAAACTGAATAGATTTAGTGGCATTCCCACAGTTTACATGGATTTTGTATTTGAGCAGATGATGAGGTGACAGTGGGAAAGTTCTACGCCACCTTCCTGATCCAGGACTATTTCAGGAAAATGAAGAAGAGACAGGAAGAGTACTATGGGTGCCAGCCCACCAAGAAAAGTGCTTCTTCTGGGATACAGGTTAGTAGTTAATGCCATGGGATGTCTAGTGAATGGTTTGATTATTCTTTGATAGATTTGTACTACACCTTTAATTCACGTAAATGAAATACACAACAGTGAGTAAGGATAATGGTACCAGCATGTGTATGTTTTCTTTGAGTGTGTAGGACATGAGTGTGAGTGTTCTTTGAGTGTGTAGGACATGATTGTACTGTAAACATTAGGGATGTAACAATATATCGAATATCGCGATATCGCGGTAAATAGATGTCTCAATACCATCGTGAGACTGACAAAATATACCGCGATTTTTTAGTTTGTTGAAAAGATTATATTTTTTTTTAAACCTTTATTTAACCAGATGGTCCCATTGAGATCATCGATCTCCTTTTCAAGGGAGACCTGTCCAACATGGCAGCAAGTAGGTTACAACATGAACATAAAACAACAGATAACACAAAAGGACATCGTATGTACAGGGCTACATGTACATACCTAGAGACATAGACAAGTACCAACAGTACATTTATATCTCACCCTGTCAATAAGCCTCACCTTCTTGGCAACAACTGTATTGTTTTTGAAGTGGTGGAGAGACAATGCACAGTTTGACCCACTGCTGTCACCCATGGCCAAAGCATATCTCTCTGTCCCAGCAACATCAGTACCAAGCAAGAGAGTTTTTTCCACAGCAGGGGATATTGTAAACGCCCAAACATCCCAGCTTTTACCTGGAAATGTGGACATTGTGGTGACACCGTATTGGGGACCATAATTCCCCTTGTGTGTTGTTGCTACACGGACCCGTTAGGGGAAACACTGGTAGCGTTAGATGAGTAATTCCTGCTAGCTCTTCATACTATGCAGACGTGTTATTACCTGTGATGTCAACCTGCAATAAAGACTGGAATTCGATATTGAATACTCCGCCTCCGACTCGCCTTTACCGGCACTACACTGGTGACCCTGACTTTTCCGAAGAAGTTTCTGGAAATTCAACGAACATGGCTGAGCGCGATGTATTCGTAAAATTGCCGGAGTTCTGGGAGCATGCCGCGGAGGCTTGGTTCGCACACGTGGAGGCACACTTTGCCTGGAAACAAGTCCGCGATGGAAATTTGAGATATTACCACGTTGTGGCAGCGCTGGGAAGCTCCACGTCATCCAGGTTGGTGGGATTCATCGCTGCTCCCCCAGCCTATGGCAAATATGAGGCGATTAAGGTGCTTCTCCTAAAGACATTCGGCTTATCGGCTAAGGAGAGGGCCCGCCAAATTCTGGACATTCAAGGCCTAGGGGACAGCAAGCCATCTCAACTCATGGAGAGGATGCTAAATCTGCTAGGGGGCGAAGATCCCCGGATTTTATTCACGGGGATTTTCCTGCGCCACTTACCTTCCCGGTGGCCAACACTCCTGTTGCAGAGCCCCGTGCCTTGGCGGAGGAAGCAGATCGTTTCTTCCTGGCTACACAGCAGCCCGCTGCAGAGCCGTTAGCTGCAGCACTCAGCGGCTCATCGGCAGTCAAGAAAGCGTGGCGGAGGCCAGACACGGCTGTGTCGGGCCAGCGTGGAGACACCGGCGAGTGTTTCTACCATGCACGGTTTGGGACAATGGCGAAGAAATGCATCGCCCCGTGCAGCTACAAACCCCCGGGAAACGGAGGGGCCGGCGCTCGTTAGTGGCCCTGAGCGTCGGCGGCACGGGCAGGCTCCTTTTTGTCAGTGACAGCATTTCAGGGAGCCTTTTCCTGTGTGACACGAGTTCCTGCGTCGAATGGAGACGTCACCCGTGGCGGGCACGGACCACGTTGGTCGACAGCTAACGGCGGCCCTATTCGCACGTACGGCATGAGGACTATGTGTTTGTGCATCGGAGGACAACGTTTCAACTGGGATTTTGTGACGGCAGACATTTCTTTTCCCCTCCTCGGGGCCGATTTTTTGTGTGCTCATGGACTCTTAGTGGACGTTAAGAATAGACGTTTAGTTGATGCCTTCACGTTTTCTTCCCTCGTGTGCACACTGGGCAGCGCAGCATACAACGGGCTGTCGGGCTCGCTGACGGGGGCGGACACGTTTCTCAGACTTTTGGCCGAGTTTCCAGACCTGTCGCTGCCCACCTTCTCTGCGCAAGCATGGCGTGGAGCACCACGTCACCACCGAGGGGCCTCCTGTCTACGCCAGGGCCCAACGGTTGAACCATTCTAAGCTGACTGTAGCGAGGGCGGAGTTCGTAACCATGGAGCGTCTGGGCATTGTCCGCCACTCCAACAGCCCTTGGGCTTCTCCCCTGCACGTCGTCCCCAAACCGAACGGCGGGTTCCGCCCGTGCGGGGATTACCGACGGCTCAACGACGCCACTACGCCTGACCGCTATCCGGTGCCGCACATTCAAGACTTTTCGGCTCATCTGGCTGGCACGGGGGTTTTCCAAGATGGACCTGGTGCGTGGATACCACCAGGTGCCCATGCACCCCCTGGACATTCCCAAGACTGCGGTGATAACTCCTTTTCAACTTTTTGAGTTCCTGCGGATGCCTTTTGGACTCAAAAACGCTGCTCAGACGTTCCAGCGCCTGATGGACTCGGTGCTGCGGGACCTGCCTTTTGTGTTTGTCTATCTCGACGACATACTCGTCGCCAGCGCTTCAGTGCAGGAGCACCTGTCCCACCTCCGAGCCCTTTTCACGCAGCTCAGCGAACACGGATTAATCATCAATCCTGCAAAGTGCCAGTTTGGGGTATCTGACATTGATTTCCTGGGACACCGCGTCACTAAAGGCGGTGCTGCACCTCTGCCAGCGAAGGTGGAGGCTGTGCGGGCTTTTCCTCGCCCGCTCACAGCCTGGTCGCTCCGTGAGTTTCTGGGGATGGTGACCTTCTACCTTCTACCACAGTTTCATCGCCCGGGCTGCACACGTCATGCGGCCGCTGTATGAGGCGTTAAAGGGCAAGACCCCCGTCCAGGCGATCGACTGGTCAGCGGAAGCGGATGTCGCGTTTGCCGAGGTCAAGACAGCGTTGGCTCAGGCGGCTTTGCTGGCACATCCATCATCCGAGGCTCCCATCTCCATCACCACGGACGCGTCGGACTACGCGGTCGGCGCAGTGCACAAGCACTGGGTCCAGGGCGCTTGGCAGCCACTCGCCTTTTTCAGCCGCCAGCTGACCCCCAGAGAACGCAAGTACAGCGCTTTTGACCGTGAGCTCCTGGGTCTTTACTTGGCCGTGAGACACTTCCGTTTCATGCTGGAGGGCCGGGAGTTTACGGCGTTTGTCGACCACAAGCCGCTCACCTTCGCCATGTCCAAAGTGGCGGAGCCTTGGTCGGAGCCTTGGTCGGCGCGTCAGCAGCGGCAACTGTCCTACATATCAGAGTTCACTACGGACATTAAACACGTGGCCGGTAAGTCGAACCTGGTCGCTGATTGCCTCTCCAGAGTCGTCATCGGTGCCGTCCAGTTGGGTCTGGATTATAATCGCATGGCGGCTGACCAAGTGCCTGACCCCGGCGTCCAGGCTCTGAAGCTGGAGAGCACAGGGTTGGATCTGAAGGATGTGGTGTTCGGCGACGCGGGCATTACTCTTCTCTGTGACGTCTCTACGGGCCTGTCGTGGCCTGTCGTTCCCGCCGGTTGGAGGCGCCCTGTTTTCGAGGCAGTGCACGGCCTGTCACACCCCGGTGTCAAACCTTCCGTACGCTTGGTCGCGGGGAAGTTCGTTTGGCTGGGGCTGAAGAAGGACGTGAGGACATGGGCTAGAGAATGTGTGGCTTGTCAACGCGCTAAGGTGCACCACCACACGAAGGCCCCGTTGGAGCGTTTCTTGGTGCCTGAGAGGAGGTTTGATCACGTGAACATTGACCTGGTTGGTCCTTTGCCCTCCTCTCAGGGTTTTTCCTACCTCCTCACCATGGTAGAAAGGACGACCCGTTGGCCGGAGGCGGTGCCTCTCGTTTCGACGTCGGCCGCAGACGTTGCCCGGGCTTTCATCGCAACGTGGGTGTGTCGTTTTGGCACCCCGTCAGACATTTCCTCGGACAGGGGCTCTCAGTTCACGTCCGAGCTCTGGAACGCCGTGGCGGGCGGTTTGGGGGTTAAGCTGCACAGGACTACCGCTTACCAGGCTAACGGCCTCTGCGAGCGCTTCCATCGCTCCATGAAGGCGGCCCTCAAGGCCGGCCTTACGGACGGTAACTGGGTCGACAAGCTGCCCTGGGTGATGCTGGGCCTGAGGACCGCACCCAAGGAGGATCTGCAGTGCTCTACAGCGGAGATGGTCTACGGTCAGCCGTTGAGGGTTCCAGGGGATTTCCTCCCGAATGCTACAGCTCCCTGGTCTGCCATGGCTCAGCGGGTTTTCCTACGGGACGCAGCAGAGGCTTTCGCTCCAGTTCCGACTACTCAGCACGGTGCGCCAAGGTCTCAAGTTCCCGCGGAGCTACGCTCGGCTGAGCACGTCTTCATACATCGCGACGCACACAGAGGCCCTCTGCAGCCCCCTTACGATGGACCTTTCCGGGTCTTGGAGCACGGTGACAAGCACCTGGTGGTCGACATGGGCGGCAAGGCCGAGCACGTCTCGGTTGACCGGGTGAAAGCTGCTCACTTGGACGTTGATCAGCCGGTGGTGCTGGCTCGGCTGCCGAGACGGAGCCGACCCCCAGCTTTGATTCCTGTCAGGCGGGGTGAACCTGTTGTTCCGGTTCCTCCTCTGACGGAGGTCGCACGGCGGAAGTCGCTGTACCGACTCCGGCGCGCAGGTCTCGTAGGGGCAGGCGTGTTGTTCCCCCCCGCCATAAGGATTTTGTTTATTTGTGAATTCTGGGGGGGCTTGTGTGGTGACACCGTATTGGGGACCATAATTCACCTTGTGTGTTGTTGCTACACAGACCCGTTAGGGGAAACACCGGTAGCGTTAGATGAGTCATTCCTGCTAGCTCTTCATATGCAGACGTGTTATTACCTGTGATGTCATCCTGCAATAAAGACTGGAATTCGATATTGAATACTCCGCCTCCGACTCCCCTTTACCGGCACTACAACATGCTCATATTCCTAAAAGATAACCTTGATGATGCTGAGTGAGTGAGTTAGTGAGTTAGAGTTGAGTTACTTGAAAAACTAAAGTGAAACTTGATTTATTCTATTGCAGGGTCTGATTATTATATTGTTGACACTTTAAAATACTACTATCCTACTAAAATTCTGTACAAATCAGATTTATAATTGAATAAAGTAAAAAAAAAAATTAAAAAAGGAAATTCACATTTGTTTTCCTTTATTTTTCAATATCGCGATAAATATCGTACCGTGTACTTTTTATCGCGATATTATCGTACCGTGAGTTTTTGGTATCGTTACATCCCTAGTAAACATACTTACTGTTCATTAAATGTGCATATAAGTAATTGCATGCATGAGTTGCATGAGGATAGGACCATTTGAATAAACGTTCCACTCCTTCCCCATTCACTGTGGACTTGACCTCTCTGTAGGCTCTCTATGTGGACTATTCCCTTTTTGCCTTCACTTTTTTAAGGTCACCTTACATTTTGCCACTTATAGCTATTGTTCTTTTAAAAAAAAAAAATGGTGTCTAACAGGAATATTATTTGGGTACTTTACTTAAAATAATTAATAGGATCCTTAGGAAAATATGATTTGTATTAACAGTGTGAATCTCAGCAGTCACATTGTACTCGCTTAAAGGTTCACCTTCTAATTGATGCACTTTTCTCCATATACTGAATATATTTGTAAGTTTCAAGGTTTGCTAAAATATACATCATGTTTGTGATGGTCCTAACAAAAGGGTCTGGTTTTGAAATTATTTAAATGAATAATAAAAAGGCTCTAGGATTGCTCTTAGACAAAGAATCTGAAATATAAACTAGGTGGTTATATCCAGGGGTGCACATAACTGGTATTCAGGTACGCATGCGCGGCAACAATCTGAAATGCGTACCGTCTCTGGTGTCACAAAGCGCATTCGCTTGTGAAGCTTTTCCAGAAGGCGGTTAGATCACCGGACAGTCTCCGTGTGCACAGACAGGGCTGCTGTTAAAGTCGGTCTGTACAACGGAATTGTGCCAAAACTACGCCAACCGGCTGCGGAGTGAGACTCCCCCCCTTCACTGGAGAACTGCGCTAAAACAGCTGATCACAACGGTCACGCTCTGTGGTCACGGAGTACTCCACTAGCACCACCCCCCGGTCGACTTTTGCTGAAATACTCCACTAGCAAAAGTAGAATCCACATGCTAAACAACTCAAATAAATATAGAAGAGGGCATGTTTTATTTAACAGGGAATTTCAGGACCTAGTTTGGTCCTCTTGCCATGACCCGCCCGCACTGCCATCCTGCAGATGATGGTCTGCACACACCCATTGGCTGGAGAGACTTTCGTAGTAGTTTTCTTCAATACATATGTTTCTTTGTGTCCACCAGGCAGGGTTGAGGAACATAGAGGAGGAGGCGGCTCCAGAGCTCCATCGGGCCATCTCTGGAGACCTTGTGACTGAAGAGGAGATGGAGGGGGCTGCTGACGAAGAGGGCATCTTCAGGGTAACAGGACAGGATGAAGGGATGACAGAACGAAGGATCAGCCTTCCCTGTCTTCACTCACAGTAATCTAAGACATCTGATATGACACAGCCCATTGGACTTTCAAAGTATGCTCCCTTACAGAATTCAACATCACTCCACCCGACTGACATTTCATTCCGACTCAATGTTTTATTTGTAAATCAAACACAAATCTTATGGTAATAAATAGAGCCTCTTATGCTGCGTTCACAACGGACGCGATGCGAATATTCGCTTCGCTCTAAACGCTCCTATCGCATCGCTCTAGTCTAATCTAGCCACCGCGTCTGCCAGCTGTGTTTACTCGCATCATTCAAACAAGACGCGCTGGCTCGGGAGCTACAACTACAACAAAATGAACATATTTTACCGTGATTAAATTGTAATACACGTTTCTAAATGATGCCGACGTAACACCATACTGATACCGGTTAGTAAAAACCATGAATTAATGCTTGACAAGTCTGCAGATAGACGACAGGCGAAAAACCTTTTAAAATGCTTGTTTTTCTGAATGGAGATTGGGTCGACCAGGCTAAGCTAACGTTGTATATGCTCACTCCACACTCATAACAACGGCATACAGACATAAATGAACCAGCGACTATATTTGCCATGACACAGTCAGTCTGTGGTTCTCTGTGTGCTAACTGCTAACAGCTAATGGCTGATGTTTTCTGGTAGAACGTGAGTAACGGCAGGCTGAGATCCTCACCACTGATTGGCTTCCGCGAGAACGCGTCACGTCAATTTGACGCTCGAGTTGAAAAAATTGAACTCTCGCGTTTGACGCGGCCCCCTTCAATCGCCTCAATCGCGTGATTCGCGCCGCGTCCACCGCTTCATGCGCGCCGTCGGAGCGAATTCGCGTCTGATCGCATCTCTGCATTGACTTGACATGTATCGCGCCGCCCCCAAACGTCGCATCGCGTCCGGTGTGAACGCAGCATTACACCACAAACCCAGGCCAGCCGTTAAAGGAAGACCTACAGATCTTTAACCCTTAACTCGACCTAACAACAATTATAAATGCAAAATGTATTGTTTTCATCTATAATTCATTCACGCTTTTGCAGCTTTAGTTGGGTGACCAAGAGTAAGTCCTTGCAAATAAATACACAGGGGCATAATGCAAATATAAATGTTGCTGTCATCTGCAAATACTGAAAAGTCAAATGTTTTTGTGTTCATTTGTATTGACATCATTTGACATATGTGTCAATTAAGAATACAGGCCACAATAACTGTGCTCTCTTCTCTAAAACAGAGACATGGAAGTCTTTTTGGAACCTCAGACCCTTTCTCTGCAGAGAGCGAGGCAGCCCATGGCAGCCAGGCCACCAGCCAGCGGCCCCTGCAGAGGGCAGGGGTCAACAACAGTTTGAACATCACCAACGGCAACACAAGTCCCAGGTCTGTGTACTCACACTATGTTTGTGTATGTAAACCGTTTGGTTTGCTGGATCCTTAACTGTAACGCATTAAAAGCACATGGCTTTTTACTGGGTTAGGGTTACAGTATTGGTGTTGTTACTAATGAACACAACCATTTTCGCTGTGTTACAAAACATTTTAACTGAAGGGATTTTTTGTATATGTATATTAAATATCTGTCAACAATCTCTGTGTGGGCACAATGTGACTGCTCCTCTTTTAACTGCTAACACTCACTAAACCTCTAATGTCTGTACATAACAGCAAAGTAAAATTAACATATTTACAAGATAAAGGAGTGAAGAAGAAGATGGAAAAACACCCAACCGCTTTGCAAGAAAAGTCTAAAAGTAAGGAAGGAATGAAGGAACAAAGAGAGGATGGAGATCAAAAAGGAAGGAAGAAAAGCTTTATAGTAATAGAGTACATTTACTCTGTACTCCTTGTGAGGATTGTGTTGACCACTGCCTGAAACTCACTGCAACATTCTGATCATCTGCGCCATACTTCTTCATGTCCTGGTCGCCTTGTGACCTAGTGTTATAATAAAAGATATGTGGTATAACAATTGATGACACATTTGCAGGTTATTAGGTCAATAGAAAGGCCCTGTGTTGAAGTCCATGAGCATTAGTAATCTGATAGTAGCTAAATGAGACATTAGTTATCACTCCCAAAAGAAACTTTATTGTCCCAGATGTTTAAAACAATGTGAGCACAACATCACTGACTCACACCCTGTTGGAGGCCATGCTGTGTCATACTGTCTCTCTTTCTAATGTTCTGCGCTGTTCACACACAATGAGCACTGTCAGTGCTTGATGCTGCAGTTATATGCATATATAGTGTTCATGTATTATCATGTTATTTTATGTGAGATTCTCATATTCTGAGATTATTTGACTGTTAAATGGTTTTCCCTGTCTTTTTTCAGCCTTTATTGACATTAGATTAAAGATTTGTTTTTGGATCCTTGACCTTGGTCTGAGCGCTTCAGAGCCGTGGCGTCGGCAAAATGGAGCTTCTCACCGGATGCAAAGGAGTGATGCAAGGAGCTGCCAGGCTTAGAACCAAGAAAGCTCCAGAGCTGACCGTTACCTTGTCATGCCGCACAACCCCGCCTGTTACAGGAAAAGCGTTCCTTGTCTTTTGAACATCACCAGCATGGTGTAACTGCAAACACAACATTCACATATCACTTACACACTTCCAGCCGTCATCGAGCACAGGATCCCTCTCCTGCAGGAAGTATCAGTTCTAACCTTTTGTGTGCTAAATAGCAATAAAGAATTGAACAGTACATAACTGTATCTATTGTTTCACTGTATCTTGTGGTGTTCACTTTGGAGTGTTCTAATCGTTTTAATGTTCTTACTGACATACACATCACATAAAGTCGTCTAACATCCATCCCGTATCTCAACAGTTGCATGCCTTGAGCCCTGGTTCACTGTTACTATAGAGCACTTCCTGTTTTAATCACACACCCACCAGCCCCATATGGAATCTGCAGTGCAAAACCCAGAAAGATATTCATGCACAAATGTCAATACAATGGAAAAAGTAGAAAAAAACACGAACATTATTTTTTTATATTTATAATTATTAATGTCATTTCTCACTATCACAGTATTTCAACAGCGTGACAAATTCCCATTAACATGGGTCTTGTATTGCTGGAACACTAACACTTGCGTCTCTCTTTGAAAATACAGGCGTTTGTTAGTGTGTGTTGAAAAGTTGGTACACAGAATAAAGTATTTCTGAGTAACCGGACATTTTCCAACCCCATGACAGTATCTATAACCTCCATCCCTCCTCAGAGCCTCCTGGCCTCTCCAGGCTCTTTCTTTGGTTTCTGGCAGCTCTCAGTGGCTCCCTACAGGCAGGCGGGGCAGGCAGACGTAGGCCTGGGGAAATAGCTGGATGTTTAGGGGGTTGCCGTCCAGGCGGATATCCTCCAGGTTACGGCGGATGAAGTGGCGATCATGGCTGTTACAGAAGGAGTCCTCGTACAGAGTCTGGATGTTGTTATTCTGATTGGGGCACATGAACAATACAGTTTATGTTTTAAAACCGAGAGTGTTAGCGTTCATCATTTGTGAAGGGTCTACATTGAAGCTACATCATTCCCTACAAAAATAAGAAACTATGAATTGAATTAAATGAAGTAAGTCTGCATAAGTTAGATTGCTGTCACAAAGTATTTTTCTAAAGAAAGTGCAAAGCAGATAATGCTATGCAAGTGATGCACTATCTTGATCAACAAATACAGATCATGTAAGTTACGGTGCTCATTCAGCATTTTCCATCTTATGCCCTATCTTGATAAAGTGCTTTTATATTTCAAACTTTCCAATTTTTTTAATTTAAAAATCTTTGTAGTGTTGTGTAGTGCGTACAGAGAGGATGTCAGAACCCTGACACCTTGGTGCAAGGAGAACAACCTCCATCTCAACGTCAGCAAGACCAAGGACCCGCCCCCATCGCCATCAATGGGACTACGGTGGAGAGAGTCAGTAGCTTCAGGTTCCTCGGTGTCCACATCACTGAGGACCTGACATGGACTCATCACTGAGGACCTGACATGGACTCTTCACTGAGGACCTGACTCATCACTGAGGACCTGACTCATCACTGAGGACGTGACATGGACTCGTTCACTGAGGACGTGACATGGACTCTTCACTGAGGACCTGACATGGACTCATCACTGAGGACCTGACATGGACTCTTCACTGAGGACCTGACTCATCACTAAGGACCTGACTCATCACTGAGGACCTGACTCATCACTGAGGATCTGACATGGACTCATCACTGAGGACCTGACTCATCACTGAGGATCTGACATGGACCCTTCACTGAGGACCTGACATGGACTCTTCGCTGAGGACCTGACTCATCACTGAGGATCTGACATGGACTCGCTCACTGAGGACCTGACATGGACTCATCACTGAGGACCTGACATGGACTCAACACTGAGGACCTGACTCATCACTGAGGATCTGACATGGACTCTTCACTGAGGACCTGACTCATCACTGAGGACCTGACATGGACTCATCACTGAGGATCTGACATGGACTCTTCACTGAGGACCTGACTCATCACTGAGGACCTGACATGGACTCATCACTGAGGATCTGACATGGACTCTTCACTGAGGACCTGACTCATCACTGAGGACCTGACATGGA
>CALSBZ010041039.1:189430-201919 GCA_943591055.1 Gobionotothen gibberifrons
CTCATCACTAAGGACCTGACTCATCACTGAGGACCTGACATGGACTCATCACTGAGGATCTGACATGGACTCTTCACTGAGGACCTGACTCATCACTGAGGACCTGACTCATCACTGAGGACCTGACTCATCACTGAGGACCTGACTCATCACTGAGGACCTGACTCATCACTGAGGATCTGACATGGACTCATCACTGAGGACCTGACATGGACTCATCACTGAGGACCTGACATGGACTCATCACTGAGGACCTGACTCATCACTGAGGATCTGACATAGACTCTTCACTGAGGACCTGACTCATCACTGAGGATCTGACTCATCACTGAGGACCTGACTCATCACTGAGGACCTGACTCATCACTAAGGACCTGACTCATCACTGAGGACCTGACATGGACTCGTTCACTGAGGACCTGACATGGACTCTTCACTGAGGATCTGACTCATCACTAAGGACCTGACTCATCACTAAGGACCTGACTCATCACCGAGGACCTGACATGGACTCTTCACACTAACACCATCACCAAAACAGCCAGAGATATTATATTGCATTGTTGTCATATATCATGTAGTTGTGTATATGAACCTTTTGGATTTGTTCCGGGCTTAGTCAACAAGACACTTTCCTCTTTGTGTGGCAATCTATTGTCTCAGTTTAATGGTTACTAGTTCTTTTGTTTGGATTTGGATTCCCATTTGGAATTTTTTCTTTTTGTTTTGTGTTGTTGTTGTTTACTTATTCAGTTGTGTGACGTGGAAAATGAGGTATGACCTACTGAATAAAGCAACAATCAATAAAACAGGTTAATGACAGAACGAACAAGAGGCCCCAGCTCTGTGTCACTGTTGTTTCCCAGCAATGTGTTGGTCTAACAGTGATTACAGAGCCATGTTAAGTTATCCTGGCATTTTGTAGCCAGGCTAGTCGTTGGTGAACTGGCCGTTTCTTTTTGTATTTTTCAATATTGAATTTACCGAAACCCAATTTCCCCCCGGGATAAATAAACTATTCACATTCTGATTCTTAATTTCCCTTTGAAGGCAACAAAGAAAAAGAGGCATGACATGAATGTGCTTCTACCTGCAGGTGTAAAACTCTCAGACCCAGCGGTAGTGGTGCAGGAATGTAATCCAGTTTATTGTCAGACAGATAGAGGAACTCCAGTTGGCTCATGTCCTGCAGGAAAAAGAGACACACAAAGGTCTCACAAGAGGGAGCAACACGCCCACGTGATATTGACTGACTACAATTCCTTTTACCAAGTAGTGTCTTAACATGTTCCCTGTTTCCCAACATTTTACTATTGTTTCATTAAAAGCAATTGCGACTGATCTGATTATAACCGTGGTGTGTTACACCTCTCTTATACGCCACGCAGGAACGAGGAGGCAATACATTAAGAATAGAAACAGGTCTACAGTATCTTCCTTTGTGGATGCAGCTGTTGACTTGAACAACCGAACATACAGAATTATACATGCTTACATGATTATTACCAATTACAGATTTTTCTCTTTTGGTTATTTTCTAAATATATGCTTTTTAATTCCTTTTAAACTCATCAGGGGCCTCACTTATAATGTTCAAGAGATGGCATACGACAATTTCTAAGCAATGTTTTTAATTTATAAAATGCTAAATTGATCCAGATCCACAAAACAGTGGTACTAATACAACAAATAAACTAATCTTCATGTGTAAAATAGGATTTGTTTTAATGTATATGATATTTACCTTGAATCCCTCAGAATGTACCCCATTACTGATCAGCCTGTTGTTGCGTAGATCGATGTATTTCATGGAGATTGGCAGCTCAGGCATGCTCTGCAGGTTGTTATCAGCCAGCAGCAACTGGTGAAGCTGCGGCAGAGACAGAAACACATCCTCATCCATCCCTGAAATCTGGTTCCCTGTCAGATCAATGGACTGGAGTTCATCTATATAAAAAAAACAAAAATATCTTCAATCATACATCATTTATCTTAGAGTGTATGGTGGTTCAAATAATCAAAGTGATTCCTTACTGAGGTAGTTAAAGTCTGTGTTCTTGACATGTCGAATGTTGTTGAAGCGGCCATAAAAATGGGTGGTGTCTTTAGGAAGGAGTGGGATCTGATCCAGGCCTGTGTCATCACAGTACACACTCCCACCAATACACACACACAGCAAGCAGGTGGGCATACCTGCACATACAGAGTTTAGATTGTAATACCTGTGTACACACATCTAAACATATGCAGAAACACAACACAGCTCACACATTAATACTTGTATTTATTCTAACCTGTAACTGTACACACAGTTGATGCTTTGACCTACCAAGGCCAGTATCAGGGCCAAAGAGACCCGGTCCCTTGAAGTCCAGAGTGACGGGAGCTGGGGGCAGGGTCAGCTCCTCCTCATGGTACTCAGCTGTGGGCAGGCTTGCTGCAGAGGGGGGGTCTGGAGCTACGATGCCCACCTCAATCTGTTCTCCATGGGCAGCAAGGAAGAAAGAGACCGTTTAAATACATTTTCATTTGAATGGTACAAATATATTTTAATCTATTTTTGTATTTGTTTTATTATTTTAAGTACCATTGTTTGGGGGATCAAATAGCAGACATATAATACTGATAACTAGTTTTCATTGGTGTAAAATTACAAAATAATGTTCAATTTAAAATAAGAATATTGTATTTCCATTAGCTTAGAATGAGCTCTTCTGAATATGAGGCGGGTCCTCTGCCACCAAGTCAGACATCGATGGAGTGCTCTGCCATCCGTCATTATCAAATGCAAATGACATGTAAAGTGTCCGTCCAAAAAGAAAACATTACTTATAGTGAAAACCACCCTTGAATGATGGGATAGTACACTAAAAGCTTTAGGAATCCAAACTATAACATATAATAAGTACCCTGTATCAAGATTGAAGCAAAACAAGTGAAATTTGACCTTTTTAGAGAGGTTTAGAAAAATAAAAAACACTTCTCGAGTCATTTGGGTGGATTTTCCATATCTCTGGAACCCATCGATCGATTTTGATGATTGACACCTGTTTTGAACCGTTGGAGCCAATAGAATCGAGGGGAAGTTCCTAAAATCCATCTAAACATTACCCATTGGTGAATGAGTGATGCATAGCCAGAATGCCCAAAACCGGAAGCTGGGTTGTAGCTCTCATAGCTCTCATAGCAGCTTGATATGAAATCTCCGTTTTTGACATAAATCTTACGATGGATTATCAGTAATAATTTCAAAGTGACACAGACAAATTGTATTAACCTTCAGCAGCGTTTTTATCATTGTAATGCCATTGAACATAACTTTTGATGAGAAAACAGCAAAAGTAAGACGTTTTTGCCGTTTTGGCTCCGTAAAGCTAAGTGGTGTGTTGTCTGGATTTGCCTTAGCTGCGGTGAGTTTTGGTCGCACAGTGATACTTATACCTCTGGAATCTGTGGAATCTCAGCTTTCATATGATATCTTGTTTGTGCAGATCCGATAAGTAATGAAATATTTCTACCGTGAGTTATGTGCTAAGTGCGTTAGCATTTTTTAGCTTAGTGCTAATTCCGAGGCTTGGTATTACTCGCTATTCGTTTAGCTAAAAATGTTTAATATTGTCTGATAGCTGAGTTTCTTCCCGTTAAGTGGGTATGACACATCCATAGTTTGTTAAATGTTAAGAAGCCCTCCGACCAGCCGCGGCGCCAGGATTTCAATGTTGGGGGGGCCAATGTAATTTCGGGTGGGCCTGTTCTAATAGATGTTTCTCGTTAACAAAAATAAAAAATAAATAAATAAATGCCTGCATATCATTGTAGGCAACTGTGTAATGCATATTTCCTATAGTAAAGACACGTTTTCTAAACCCTTCTCTTTTAAACATGTTCACGTACAAGAAGCTTAAATATTATTTAAATGATTAAACGGCACGCCGCAATGAGTGAAATGAAATGTTGAACTACTGCATGTTATTTTGTTTTGGTTCACAATACATTGATACATTTAGAAACAAAGCATACAATGGTGGGCAGAATATGGAATAATGAGCGAGCACCTGATGTGTGTCTGTGTGGTTAGACCGCAGCCTGCTGTCTTTTTTAGCGGATCTAGCGAAGTGAGCGGCCGTGCGTAAATGGCACTGGTTCTCTGACGCGGCACTTTTCAGAGGCTGCAGATTTATCATTAGGCTACTTCCTTCTGATACTGCAGAGCTTTCATGAGCTGAAGGTATGTTTCATACTAAAGCAGCTGGGCAGCAGATACTGTTGCCTCACACTCATAAGCTTTGCTGATTAGGACATCCGAGAATGATGTCCAGTAAAACTTTTAGGTGTTCCCGATTTTCTCAATGATCTCTCCCTGTCGGCCCTCTGGATTGAGTAGCTGATGGAGGATGTTTCCATGGTCAGACTTCTCGCACTGTCTGTAGTTTGTATTTCTCTCCATAGCTATTGAATGAGCTGCGCTGCATTCGTGTTTACCGAGAGCATAGTCGATGTGTTTCCAGTCCCCGTAACCATGGCGACTGAATGTATCTTCTCCGCTGGCCCCGCCTCTCTCACTAAAATGCCAGCACATTTTACAAAACACACTGTCCTTGCTAATGCTATACTCCAAGAATGTGTACTTGTCATACCAGTGGCCAGCGAAGCTCCTTTTCCTTTGTCCGAAAAGTGTCTGAGGGTAGGCTACTTTATGAGCTTTGGCTGTGTAGCCGCCGGTTTCCAACGGATGCTACATCCCGCAGAGGGACTGAGCTCAGCGGGGCACAACATTAAACACACTCTCGTCTCTTTGAGGCGGCACCTGCTGTGAGGATGATGGTGTGGTGGTTATGGCGGCGGCGACTCTGTTCTTACTCTTTTAAAAAACCTGTACATCGATTGTTGTGACATCGTTAGTGAGTGCGGTATATTTGTTGTGTCTGTCCAGTCCACTGTCCTCCTTTATCTGCGCATGGCCGCGAGACGTTCTACGTTTGCTCCCGCGCTCCGTTTGCTCCCGCGCTCCGTTTGCTCCCGCGCTCCGTTTGCTCCCGCGCTCCGTTTGCTCCGTTTGCTCCGTTTGCTCCGTTTGCTCCCGCGCTCCGTTTGCACCCGCGCTCCGTTTGCCGCTCCGTTTGGTCCCGCGCTCCGTTTGGTCCCGCGCTCCGTTTGCTCCCGCTCTTCGACTATGAGTTCGGTCCAATTCACATTTTACTAGGGATGGGTACCCTAGTGTCGCCAACTCTGTTTCTAACATGCAAAAAGACTGCAAAATGCTTCTATGATTATTTTTTGTATTTTCGATCTCTCTCTACCCCGCCTGCTTGCGAGGGGGCGGGGCAGTTTACACACACGCAGCTGCTACATGCAGCAACACACACACACACACACACACACACACACGGAGGAGATGGCGGAGAGAAGGCGCTCCGAGGTGTGGTTACACTTTACCCGTCTCAATGCTCCTTGCCTAAAGTGCAATAAGAGTTTAGCATGTAAGGGCGGTAACACGAGCAATTTGTCTAAACCTTTAGCAAAAGTGGACCACATCCAGACGGAGGAATGCACCGGGTTCGACTGTCTTTCTAGTAGCTTTGTCGCCCCGTCCACGTTTCCACGTCAGGTGTTATGTATGCTAGCAGCAACACACAGAGTTAACTACATTATTCAAACATGGGTTAATGATTAGAGGTAACTGAGTTATTTATTTTGTTAAAGTTTCAGCTATTCTGTCATCAGATTATTTAATACGATTTGTTAAAACATTGTTGTTTCTTTTGATGTGAAATATTATGTATTTAATTTAAACAAAAAGCAATGTTAGTTTTGTTCACAATTTGTTTAGTTAGTTTACCTTGTTTTTTTCTCCAAAAGAACCGATAAGAGTACAGTTAAAAGACCGGACCGATAAGCGGTATCGATAAAAGTAGTAGTACCGTTAAAACCTTAACGATACCCTTCCCTACATTTTATGTTGCCTGATTACGTTAATTCATGTTGCTTTTAATTGTATACGTTTTTATAAAGGGAAACACATGTTTGCTCTTATTTTATTATTTAATTGTTAATTTTGATAATCAAAAATAAAAATGTTGGTAAACTATATGTTCTCACAGTCATTTTTGATCAATGAATGGGTTGGCCTAGGCCCAGTAGGCCCAACCATAACACCGCGGCTGCCTCAGACGCTGTTTCTTGCAAGATGCTGCGTTTTGCACCCAGTATCGAGGGTATGGGGCTTAACTGGCCCCTTAGACTACCTGTATGGAGACCTACCCGAGGTGTGTGAGGTAACTTCCACGAGGGCTCAAATCACTGCTACTGCAAATGTGTGCCCCTCACCTGGCTGTCTTTGACCGTTTTGAGCCTATGACTCTGTGGAAGCATTCGACCGGGTTCAGGGGAACTACCTGTTTTGTGTTTTGGACAAATTTGGGTTTTGACCAAACATTGCTTTGTCGTTTAAACTACTACTTTTAAATCTGCAGGGCTGCCCCCTGCGCCCCATGCTCTTTGATCTAGTCATCATAGGCTCGCCACAGCCTCACTTTATGCCGATGACTCGAGCACCTCTCTGACTACCCAACCCAGTCTCATAAAACAACGTGTAATAACTACGTTGGTCCACAACGTAGGACGTAGTATTTCTACAAAAACGCCTGTGAAATTGTAAGATCCCTACGTTTTTTTCACCATTCATTCCAATGGCTGGCATCTATGTCACGTGATCTTCACATTTCTCCCTGCAGAAAAAAAAAACATGGCCGAACTTCGTTTTATTCTCTGTGTAAAATGCCTATTTTATAGTTAGTTTGGCCATTAAAATGCGTTTTGATGTCATTTAATGCTAGCAATATGAGTTGTTATTTCAGATTATGTGTGCAGTGGATGTACATGATCTTTAGTTTGCTAGTTATTACGAAGATTACTTCAGGAAATTGTGTCTATACAACGTTTTCATTGTTACCAAGGTGGTTGCTAGGGACGCTGCTATCGATATTATTTCTGTTATGTTGTGTAACTGTTTAATGGTGTTATCGTTATTGCTACCCCCTTCCCTGTCAATGTATAGAGTTGGTCCACAGCACAAACGTATTAGTTTAACAAAATCCGCATCTATAAATGTGGCATAGATACGTTATTTTCCCCTGTGCAATTCCAGTCACACATCTCACATCACATCGTCATAAACAAATACCCGAAACAGACCGAAAACACTTTATTCCGAGTGTGCTTGCTTTTCTCTTTGGAGGTCATCACATAACGGCATTGTAATACACGGTTCGGCTGCATTAAATATTACATATCTGCCGTAGTTCTCTATTTATAGAGCCCTGATGAGAAGACTTCTAGACAAACATGAGGAACTGCCGCCAACACTGAAAACGTGAAGTGGATCATAAATATATCAACAATTAAACAACATCTTACATTTATTTTCACACAATACGTCTCCTTGCAGTATCAACACTAATTCGGCTGACTTTTATATTTGATCCAATTGGTAGATAGGCTGTATTTACATCATAAACGTGCACAGCTGGAACACCTAGTGGTTAAAGCATGTTATTGAATTTCATTGTATTATTAGATATTAATAGGATCCCTATAAAGTATATTCATTACTCGTTATTCTCTACTAATAGTTAATTAAAGACTGTATATAATGACTATTTTACACATCCCTTTCAAGATTTCAAGATTTTCTAAGGTATATTGACATATCATATACACAAACGGTGTAGTTATGCAATGAATGAAAAACTTGGGTCGCAGGTTCCTCAACAGTGCATTTGTGTTTGTGCATTTGTGTATACCTCCAGCAATGTTAACTATGTTGAAGCACTTATTTTAACTGATATTATACTTATGTATTATACTCTTATAAGATGTATGTAGATAGTATAAGAAATGTGCAGAATATGACAGTTTAATGGTGGAGGTATACACAAATATTGATAGATGTAATGCACTGTTGAGGAACCTGCGACCCAAGTTTTTCATCTCCGGCCTTGCCAGGTATTGAACAATCAATAAATAAAGAACACAGAATTATTAAATATAAAACACAGAATTTGTGTGATTATACTAAATGATTTACAAATAAACACCACTGCATATTTACAACTATTACACATGCTGATGTAACGCAAATGTTTCCAACTTGGGATCAAGAAAGTATATCTTATCTTAAGATGATCGATGGCTACTGCCATATTTGCAAAAGTTGCCTCTGAACCTTGACAAGTGCATGTTTCAGGCTTATCAATGAACAACAGGAGGGGTCACAGACATAAGACCAGCTGTTTAAATAAAGCTCTTCTGACCTTAGCTGTCATGTGGGTATATATTAATGCTGCCCATTAGGGATGTCCCGATCACCTTTCTTTGCTCCCGATCCGATTCCGATCATTTGATTTTGACAATTTGCCGATACCGATTTTTCCCGATCCGATCTTTATGCAATGCATTAAGAGAAAAAAAAGGAAAAAAGCATTCAAGTTGTCCCTTAAGGTTATTTTTTTATTTAAATGACAGTACCCAACTACCCATTCTATCCAACATGGCTTCTTTTTTTCACAGCAGCATTGGATCAGTTCAGTTGTGCAGCATTGGATCAAAACAAAATAAAGCTTATCAGTGCTCGTTAGCTTACTGCTACTATTAGACTCTGCGCCCACTCTGTTGCCAGATTTGAGAGAGATAAGCAACCAGGTCTATGAAAACAAGCCCCAAAGAAGCAACACATACATGATGTTGTGTAATTTGAAACCAAAATGAAGGCCTCAAGGATGACTTTAAGACTTGAACATGGTCATTTTTGTTTTGTAACATTAAATAAATAAAAAAAAAAAAAATGTAAAAAAAAAAAAAATAATTCCGATCCCCGATTTTGTTCTCCCGATTCCGATCTTTTGAAAATCACGTGATCGGCGCCGATCCCCGATCACGTGATCGGATCGGGACATCTCTACTGCCCATTATGGGCACAAGCGATTTTCACCCATTTATTAATTATATGTTTTACATTTGAGTTTTTCCTATCCCCTAAACCTCCAGGGATGTACACAGTTTAATACTGGCAACTTCTTATTATTGGAAATACGAAAACGTCTTTTAAAACTACAACTCCCAGTAGAGACGTGCCATAGAATAGAACATGTTGCGAAACACACAATAGCCAGCATGTGTAGTTCTGGGGACGGGGTGGGGGAGGGGGGGACGGGGTGGACCCGTTCAAATCCAGTTTTGGACAGTCTGCCGTGGTTCCATCCCATTTCAAGTGCTGTTCAACGCTCGGCGTAACCCTCGGAGCACACTCTCCAATCACAGAGCTTGAGGACTATCACGGGGTTTGTCAAGCGAAGCGGAGAGAATACTTACTTCCGGGTGTAATATTCTGTAAAGCAAATGAGCTGCTACGACCCTCGGTCCTGACGGACTCCAACTTGTGTTTATTAATCAAACAAATAAATAAACACAAGGATAATTATGTGTTATTGTTGACGGGGAAGGGGGTAGCAATAAAGATAACACCATTAAACAGTTACACAACATAACAGAAATAATATCGATAGCAGCGTCCCTAGCAACAACCTTGGTAACAATGAAAACGTTGTATAGACACAATTTCCTGAAGTAATCTTCGTAATAACTAGCAAACTAAAGACCATGTATGTTCTGCAGGGAGAAATGTGAAGATCACGTGACATAGACGCCAGCCATTGGAATGAATGGTGAAAAAAAACGTAGGGATCTTACAATTTCAGAGGCGTTTTTGTAGAAATACTAATGTACGTCCTACGTTGTGGACCAACGTAGTTATTACACGTTTTTTTGTGAGACTGGGTTGGACTACCTCCATGTCAGCTCGGTCGGTTTGGTCACCTGCCAGGATACAAATTAAACCTTCACAAAAGCAAACTCTTTCCAATCAACGGCAAAGCTTAAACCTCACCTACCTGTGTTTTCAAATTGAAAGTAACAAGCTGTCTTATCTGGGTTTCTCAGTTACAAAGAAATACAAAGACATATTCAGAGGAAATTGGCTGGTTCTGTTCAATCAGGTGAAACAAACACTAACACAGTGGTCATCTCTGCCAATGTCCCGTATAGGACGTGTAGATCATGACCATTTGGATTCCCTTATTACTTCATATATATGGTAGGGGAAGCCTCTCCACTCAACAAGGCCCACCTGCAAAAAAGTAAGGCTACTGGGGTATGGCTCTTCCCAACTTCACAGGAGATGCACTCAGAGGATATATTGCAGTGCTTGGATCAAAACTTCCACTACCCTCCATCAAATCTATCAGAAACCCAGTGGTGAAACACTCTTTAAGGATTTGGGATACATTTAGGAAGTACTTCGGCCTTTCTGACTTTTCTCTTCTGAGTCCCATCATACAAAATCATTTATTCAAACCATCCATTTTGAATAGTGGCTTTCAAGAATGGTTCAGGAAAGGAAGTCATCGTTTCAAGGATATTGCAGATGAAACTCTGGCATCATTCGTGCAACAAATCCAATCTCCCTAAGTCTGATTGTTTTAGATATCTAAAAGCAAGGCATTAATGCTCTCTAAATGACCCAGCCCTTCTAGATGTATATCTACCGATGCAACCATTGTTGATACTGTCCTCTACTTAAACCCGTCCCAGAAATGGCTTATTTCAGCCCTCTAAAATAAGGTGGATGAACTGGAACCAAACCCTCTAAACCGCCCTATTTAGTGTTATATGAAAGGAAATATAAATAACTGCAGAAGGACGGCAGTAGATCTCTGTCCTTTGCTCTCCTGCTAGCTTGTTGAGCAATCCTGCTTAAGTGGAGGGACAGTGTCTTCCTACTAATTTACAGTGGTTGACAGACATAATGTCTAACATGTGGCTGGAAAATATCATATTCTCATCTATATTCAAACAGGACTTTTCAGGAAGCCTTGGACTCCCTTTTGCCTTCAGAACTGTCTTGTAAACATCTAATTTAATATGAATAAAACACTTTAAACACACCACCCGGCCACATCTGGTTGCAATCAGCCCTGAGGACGTATAAGCGTTATGTTGCCTTACAGATTATCCCATTACAACAGACACAATTAATTCAATGCTGCTCATATTATTAAAGGCAACTTGCATTCTCAGCATTTTGATCGGCTCTTTTCTCTTCTCATTTGACAGATGGACAATGAGCACACTGTTTGGCGAAAGCATTGGAATTTGAAAGTACTTGTTCTCCTCACTACTCATTGTATAGATTTATAACATATTGATTATATTTCATCCGCTCCTCACCTCTTGGTCCAAGTCATCATAATCATAACTGTCTCCGTAGATGTTGACGTCTAGGTTCTCCCAGTCCATCTCACTGTTCAGGCTGTAGTTTTCAAGGTCAAAAGCTTCATCATCTGTCACACCTGTAGGGGCTGCGATGTTAGGGGAGGGGCCCATGAAGACCACGGCCAAGACAAGTGCCATCATCAGAGACATCCTGAGTTCAAACAAGGGGGCTACCTGCTGTAATCAAAAGAGAATAGTGAAGGGTCTAATACAATGCAAACTGTTCAGTAAACAAAAGATTAAATAAATATGGAAACTTAAACCCGTCCCAGAAAAGGCTTATTTCAGCCCTCTAAAATAAGATGCTTGATTCAATTCAAGTGATACATAAAGCTCATATTTCAAAAGTCTAACTATCTGTCATGTATCCTGAAGTCAATCCTTGTTGTTGGAACCCAAGGAACAAAAACTTGGAAAAAGTTACGTTTATTACTTCAACACTGGACATTGGAATGTATACATTTTAAAGATAATAGAAGAAAAGATTGACAATAGATAGAGGGAATAAACAATTACATTTCATTTAGCTGACGCTTTTATCAAAAGCTTTTATCAAAAGCTTTTATCAAAAGCTTTTATCAAAAGCGACTTACAACAACTATCTGTCTCTTCTGTGATGGGCAGACAGAGAGCACAGCAAACTGTTACCATCTTGTTAAGGGGGGTATAGGCTGTTCTTGAGTGGGATGATGTTCTGAAGGATTGTGTCTTTGTTCCTGAACTTCTTTATCCTCTGAGGATGAAGTTGCTCTGTTCCTGCATTTGAGATCAATTTAAATTGTATTTAACTTTCTTTATTACTTTTTGAAATATAACAAAGGACAAATGTGACATCATATATCAATCACCTTACAGATGGAGCACTTATTTTCGGACTCCAGCTTAGGTGTTCCTGCCTACGGCCTGCCAACTCCCAGTTTGGAGGAAGGTCAAGCCCTCCCACTATTTTCCAAGAGGGCGTTGCCAGATTTTCAATTTCAGGTTTTAACCAGGAGATGGCGCTTCATTGAGTGTAGGAATACTCTGTTACAGTACAAGTCCTGCATTCAAAATGTTCCTCAAGTAAAAGTATTATCATTAAAATATAGTGAAAGTAGCGACAGTAAAAGTAGGGATTGTGCAGATTGGTCCATTTCAGAATAATATATATGATATGTTTTA
>CALSBZ010041039.1:202319-220039 GCA_943591055.1 Gobionotothen gibberifrons
ACGGGGGCGGTCTCAAGTCAAGCTGGAGGCTTTCCCTTGAGCGAGGGTAGACCACTTACCAATCACTGCCCTCGCGTTTCAAACTGTCCGAAAATAAGTGCTCCATCTGTAGGTTAATAGAAAAAGGTTTTCTCAGTTCTCTTCTGATCTCAGTCACAAAACGGCCCTGTAAATATTAAAGTAAGACAATAATGGTAAAGTGTGTGACAAATGGAGAAGTTATCAAGAACCGGTACTAAACTGGTACCAGTGCCTGATTGGTCAGGAGCTGGGGAGGAGCATGCTGTGTATGTGATAAAAGCGTTCTAAACATTTTAAATGCTGTGCCTCTTTTATCTCAACGCTCGGATTCTATGATCAAATCAAATCAATCAAATCAAATCAAGTTTTATTTATATAGCACATTTATAAACGATTTTTGGTCGAGCCAAAGTGCTGTACATATAATAAAAATAGCCTACGGTAGAGACACTTTACAGCAAATACAACAGCACAGATTGTTCAGAATATCAGTATGCAGTGGCGGAGCTGGGGGGTGGCTGAATCCTGGCCACCCTATTGGCCACCCCAAACACCCTCACCAAGGGGGCCCAAACAATTTTAGAACATTAAGAAAAAAATATTTAAGTAACCTTTCGTCATTCATCAAGAATTAACATTAATTGGACGTTATATCGATAATGTAATCACTAAACTTATAATTCATTTAACTTATTTTCTTCCAAAAGTGAATTATCCAAAGCTTCTGTACACCCCCTTCTATTTACATGTAATGGTTTGGTCCTGCCTCCAAACGCCGTGCAGCACCGCCGGCACTTTCTAGCAGTGAGAGCATGTTAGGAGCAGGGATGCGAGTACTTACGTGTGTGCGATGTCTCAACGACTAACAAAGTCAGGCTTTCATAAGAGAAAAGAAAGGAGAGAAAGACAAGAGAGAGGAACTAAAGGGCGACAGTATGTCACCCAGTTTTTCAAAGAAAAGGTGGGTGTGGTCTATGAGTGGTGGAAATGTGTCTGTTAGCTAAGCGTAGTCAATTGTAAATAATAATTGTTACGTTTTTTTTTACTAAGCTGACATTAAGTACTGTTAATATCTATAAAGAAAATGCAGAGGTTTTTTATTTCACTACTCTTTTAGCTGACATTTAACAAATGCTGGTAGATTTTTAGCAGCTATTCTTACTAAATCAGTTGTCCCTCCCCCTGGTGCCAGGACCAACAGATCCATCTCTAGACTCAGCAGCCCTGTCCCCCCATAAGTGTCACAGCTCAGTGTCAGTAAATAGTGTGCGGTTAGTATTGGACTACAAGATAGATGCAAGCCTGTACAGGTAGTAGGAGTTATTTAAAGCATAAATGAGGCGTGTGGCGCAGTGGATAGAGCCTTGGTGTTGGGATCAGGGCAGGTTCAAACCCCACTGCAGTCAGCATGTCATTGTGTCCCTGGGCAAGACACTTCACCCCAAAATTGCTCCTGTGGGATTGTCCACAGTATTGAGTATGTTAGTCGCTTTGGATATGTAATGTCAAAAATGAGTCGGTTGGGTTCTGGAGGTGTGGTTACAGCAATTGTGCTTGGTTGGCGTGGCCTGGGCCTGGTGGTGGGGCCCAATGTGATATATTTTCATGGGGCCCAAAATCCCTGGCGGCGCCCCTGGTTGTGTGAGTGTATGGCTAGAGGGCAGGACCTATACACACATTTACTACCCAATAGCATTGTGAGGCTGAACAAAAGGACTTTTTGACTATGTAAATGTAGTCTTTTAAAAAAACTAACATTTACTGACTTTTTTAGGATAGCTTAAAGTAATGTTGTAAAATTACAACCGGGGGCCTTACAGGGTTAAGGGCTATTGTTTATTGTTATTTACTTTAAGATGTTTATTCTTAACCTATCATTGAATTTAAAAACTCTTATTTAAATGATGTGTGTGTGTCTCTGTATTCCTGATGATACACTGAGAGAATGAGCTCATAGGGCTGCTGATCACCATAAGCTAAACAGTCTGTATATTGCACTACATTTGTATAATGTAAGCTTTGTTGATACTTCGCCTGCGGGAATACCAAAAAAATAGTTAGATATACTGAATATTATTTGATCTATTCCACCACTTAATCCCAAATAATGTATAGGTGTGTTGTAGGTGCCTTAAATAACCCCTTATTTTCTAGTGAGATGTATTTTTATGTTCATATAATAGTGATTTCAATGCCACCCCAAAATGAGCACTGGTTCCATCCTGGCCACCCCACTGAAAATATCCTGGCTCCGCCACTGTCAGTATGAGAAAAACGAAAAACTCCCGGAGAAAACCCACAGTTTTAAAGGGGAAAAATGGGAGAAACCTCAGGGAGAGCAAGAGAGGAGGGATCCCTCTCCCAGGACGGACAGACGTGCAATAGATGCCGTGTGTAAATCGAAGAGATAATACATTTTACAGCATATAGACCGAATGTTAGGAAATGCGTGTGTCTGTAATAAGAAGATGAATCCACGAAGATGTCAGCTACAATCCTGTGGAAGCCATCGGGGAAGCAGCATGACGAGACCCAGGCAGGACCGCAGAGACAGGTTCAGCCACGACCCGAAAATATGATCCCCATAGGGGAACTCTCTCCTTCGTAGGACCCAGCCTACGTCGACCACGACGTGGCGCTGCCTTGGTTCAGCAACATGCTAGCAAATGAGCTAAAAAGCTAACTCGGCTGAAGAGGATCCAGAAATTGTACTTTCATTTTTTCTTTAATCATTTATTTGAGATCACCACCGGCGATGAAATAAAAGATGACCCTGGCCAGTTGAATAATAATAATAAGCTGTTTACCTTTAGCCACCAATATTGTTATATTAGTTAGTTAAGTAATTGTTGAATATGGTAGTAATTTAATCATGACTTTATCATTTGATATTTAAAATAAATTCTGTAATCTTGTTTTTCCACTCCCTGCTCCGTGAACAATACACAACTGGCCTATTTTTGTATGCTGTTTAATTACCTGGATATTTCTTATTTATTCCATTGTTTATTTACTACATGTTGTAAATAATGGTTAAAACCTCAGTAAATGTGTTTAACAGCTAGTAGTTTAATAACATTTTTCATTTTCATGTATTCATAAAGTAGAGGTAAGAATATATGCATCATCTGTCGCAGCTTCATGTCTTCTATTATGAGCAGCATGGAATACTTTTATTTCTAAGACAGAGGAAATCAATCATGTCATTTAATAATAACAGCAGCAAAACAAATATCAGCACAAATGGGTTTATTACGTTTTGTTTTTTTATTATGTGTGATGCAAGTATAGAGAAGCAGCTGTTTGATGATAAGAATTTTGGGGAATCAGACTCAAGCAATGCTCATTAAATATCTATGAAAGAAAGGACACAGAACAAATCTAATTCTGAACCTTAGACAGAAAGAAGTGCAAGATAAAATGTAGATAAATATAAACAAACACAATTTAGATTAAGTAATATAAGTTTCTAGACAGTATTGCAAATGTACAAACTGTTAACAGCAAGTATAATAAGCATATACAGTATATTCATAATGAGAAGTACTGTATGGCACACAGATGTGATTTGTTTGAGAAGGTGTATACTTGTGCACTGGTGAGTCTGCTCTTTGTAGCTTCCAAAAATCACCTGCGAAAGTTTGGGGAATAAATCAACTCCGTAGCCAGCGGTTTGTACATACATGTAATCTGTTTCCCCGATGTGTGGGGAGACCCCACGTTTCTTGTTCAGGTTTGTTTTTTGTTTTATTATGTTTTTCTTCTGAAAAGATCAAAGATAGCGATACAGTTATCTTTTCATATCACTTCATGTTATCTTTTGCACAAAATGATGGAGAGTAGTATCGATAAGGAGTATCAGTTTCGGTATACCCATCCCTGGTACAAAATGCTTTACTAAATGCAATTGTTGCACTTCCTTTTCCAATGTTGATAATTCAATTCCATCATACAAGTTGTGAAGTTTATGCAAGCTACTGTCTACCAATGCCAGTGCCGACATCACCATGGTATCCTCGCTTTATTCATTGTGCCCATTAATCATCACACTCCAAATGGCTGATTAGTGAGAAGCATTGTAGGCTGTTTGGTCATAATGCCACAGGAATGTTTGCTTAGAAGGCTGGCAGCACTGTGTGAATGTTGGCCTGCTGGCACAGTTCTACAGTTACTGCTGGGTTTCACAAGAGCTTTTTTACTACTCATGTCATTTTAAGCACACAATTCTGTTTATCTGAATGGTAGCAATCAAGACCACTGACAACATAACTGCAGATAAATACCTAAAATGTTACATAACGTTTTTTTCACAAGTATAGTATCATGCAATACACTCTTTTAGTTTGTCATACAAATCGGAGGAATCCTAAATCTTACACCGTTTATGCTGTTAAGCAGTTTTAGTACGCATAAATAATTAATGATTACACCAGTCACTGCAATTGAGGCAAATGTCGGTAATAGAGCAGAATAAATCTATTCTTTTTCAGGCAAGTGAATAACAGCATCACTAGACTCAGCACTTACCTTCCTGCATAACACGAGGAAACAAAAGAAAAGAATGTAATAATTGCATATAACTTACTGCCCTGTTTCTGCTGTATGTTGAAGACTCCACAGCATTCAGTTGTTCTGATCCTGTTGCTATTCTTGGCTGCTTTATCCCTGGGTGCTCAGACTGGTCCCAGAGTCCCTGCGGGCTCCTGTGGTTCACTGGGCTTCGGAGTGGCCTGTGGACATGCAGTATTGTAAGGTTAGAGGAGGGGGATGACGTGGCAGAAAAACAGGGGGGTTGTGCAGGTCATTTCAGTCAATGTATACTCAGCTGTCCCCAGTGCCCCTTTCCAGACACAAACACACAACACACACCCACACACAGTTAGCAGACAGTCACCAGAATTAGTGCTAAAATCACAGTAGGTTTCTGATAACTGTAGAGCTTCAGTGGCCTCTAAGAACTCCTCAATGATCCAATAATAAATACAATTAAAACTGCGGTCGCACTTGTGCGCGCAGTGATGAGCGGGCCCTTGCGTCTGTGCGCCTGTCGGGGAGGGTCGCTGGTCCCCCCCCCCCCAGTCCTCCAAAATGAGCCGTTTGTCATCCCTCTAAATTGTTTACCTGACTTTGCGTTCCTTTGTTTCTGACCAGGAAATCTTAGGCATGTGCGCCAGTTGTGTTGGTACCATTTTTCCTGCATCAACCAGGTAGCGATATGTCGTTATGTGTGTGTTGTACATTGTGTAGGTGTGTGTGTGTGTGTGTGTGTGTGTGTGTGTGTGTGTGTGTGTGTGTTGATGTGCCGGGCAGACAGGCGGGTGTCAGAAGGTTAAGGTAGTATCTGACATATAAATGGGGAAAAATTGTACATTCTCCGTTATCTTACGAGCTCCACGTTCAAGCGATCGACTATTCCTTCGCAATGTAGCATCAAATTGGATATGGGCTGAACTTGTCCTGGATTGGAATTTTTCCGATCATTCCCCTGGGAGGAGTTTGCAGAAATGTCCTTAAAAAAACATGAAAAACGCACTTTTTCAAAATGGCCGACTTTATGGGGGGCGGGGCTAATAAAAGCAAATTTGAAATATGTCCGCAATCATAAGAGCAATGTGTATACAGAGTTTCGTGAATATCGGAAAAACCATATGCGAGTAGTGTGGAGTAATTTGGAGTAATTTGCGACATGAAAATCGTCAAAAATTGAACATTCTCCGTTCGCTTACGAGCTTATCGTTTGAGCGATCAATGATTCCTTCGCAATTTAGCATCACATTGGATAGGGGATGAACTTGTCCTGGATTGGAATTTTTCCGATCATTCCCCTGGGAGGAGTTTGCAGAAATGTCCTTAAAATGTATGAAAAACGCACATTTTTCTAAATGGCCGACTTTCTGGAGAGCGGGGCTAATAAAAGCAAATTTGAAATATGTCCGCAATGATGAGAGCAATGTGTGTACAGCATTTCGTAAATATCGGGAAAACGATATCCGAGTAGTTTGGAGTAATTTGCGACATGTAAATCGTCAAAAATGGAACATTCTCCGTTCGCTTACGAGCTTATCGTTTGAGCGATCAATTATTCCTTCGCAATTTAGCATCACATTGGATAGGGGCTGAACTTGTGCCGGATTAGAATTTTTCCGATCATTCCCCTAGGAGGAGTTCGCAAGAATGTGCTTAAAATGCATGAAAAATGCACATTTTTCTAAATGGCCGACTTCCTGGGGGGCGGGGCTAATTGAAGCAAATCAGAAATATGTCCGCAATTCCATGAGGAATGTCTGTGCCAAAAATCGTGAACTTCTGAGAAACTACATGTGACTACCACACAATAGGGGGCGCTAGTGAGCAGTTTTTTTGAAAAAGTACGATTTTTTTTTACATTCTCGAAAAAGTCGTGGGCTGTGACGTGTGTCCCAAGTTTTGTGTCCGAAGCTCATTTTATGCCATCGCAATAAAATAAAAATGTATAGGCCACGCCCACATTCTGCATTTGTTGCGACGCTTTAAATCTTAGTTCGTAGTCACCCCCAGAGTATGCGTAAAAGAAAAAAAAAATTCGTTCATCCGTTCTTGAGTTATAAATTGGTGGTATTTTTGGCGCCCCCTATCGTTCAAAATGAAAGTACTTTGGTGTGCCTATTCCCCAAGACAGACTGAACCTATCCACCAAAATCTGTGGTGAATAGATACATTGTTGATGAGTTATGAGCGTTTCTTTTGAAGCCCTGCCTTTTTGCGAGTACGTTTTGATTAATGGCGGAAATATTCATCGTCTGAACATGCTAATTTTGTACGGTAATGTGTTTGACCCTCCACCGAAGCTGTATACGAAGTTTGGTGTTGAAAAACTGAAAATTGAAATTTGAGTGAATATTTTACTGTTTTGAACATTATGCTAATTAAAAAAAAATAAAAGTAGGCGGAGCATAGGGTTCCATGAGGATTATTTGTAGAGCAGGTCCACCCGGATATGTGTGCAAAATTTCAGGTCATTCAGAGTTACGGTGCAATATTGTAAATTTATTCCGAAATGGGATTTTGATAGGTGGCGCTAGCGAGCATGCTGGAATATTTTAACCCATTGACTCCAGAATGTTGCATTTTTTACCGGTCCTGTTGTCCGTGCAAAATTATACAACTTTTGAAGCATCCTAAAGCCCTCAAAAACAGGAAAAATAGTGACTAAAAATAATAAGAAGAAGAATTCCACCAATAACAATAGGTTTCCTCGCACTTCGTGCTAGGACACCGTCGGGTCCTAGCACATCCGTGCTCGGGCCCTAATAATAAGAATTCCACCAATAACAATAGGTTTCCTCGCACTTCGTGCTAGGACACCGTCGGGTCCTAGCACATCCGTGCTCGGGCCCTAAAAAATACACCCTCACTTACCAAAGTGTCCTCCAAGCTTACAGGATAGGTTTTTTTCTGGTCTATTAGGGATAGGGTTAGTACAGGGACACGTAAACAGCTCAAAGAAAATGAAACAAACAAGTGACAAAAAACAGCACACCAAAGCAAACATGGGTTCAGACTGGGTCTTCCATGTAAGAAATGAAGATTCCGTACTGTAAAATACTTCAACAATTGGGATCTCGATTTAACATGGTGTAGTTATTATATTCACTTGAAATGTATATTTTAAAATATAAATGTTAATACCTGAAAATGCTTACAGTACAATGTATTAGAAACATATGCATGATTTAATACCATTCACAAGAGTCAAATGAATGTAACACAATGATTCTTACTTAGGATATCCTGCTTTTCCTGGAGAATGGCTTTAGCAATTGACGATCTCTTAATGAACAAAATGATGGCACAGATCTTTGCTGTACACTGAGTCCACTTCACAAATTGCAGCCTGTTTATGGCTACATCCATATTGGATGCATTGTCAACTGTGTCTGCCGCTTCTTTGTCCAAAAGCCTGTCTGGGCTTTGTAGACAGCAATGGTTGGAGCACTTTTTGCCTCATTGTACCCTCCCATATACAGTATAGTGAGGTGTGACATTGAGGAAGTGTTCCTGTACGATCCTAGTCCATTAATCACAAGTCAGCAGTAATGCCCCTGGGCAAATTGGGGCCGTAAGCGAAATGATGTCTTGAGCAAATTTGAGCCGGCTGAGCCGCGAGGATGACAAAGGAGGTAAAAGCTTGTGAGGTGGAGGGAGACTGGAGCAATACTTCCATCACGGTACACTCGTTGATTTGTATAGCGTGCAGGCGAAGGTGTTTGGTCATGTTTGTCGTGGTCCCTCCTTTGCACGAAATGAGTTTTGCGCTGTGCTGACCTGTCCTATCATTTAACAAAGTGAAGTCACATTTCTGAGTGTTTACTGTGGTTCATGATCGCTCTCCCTAGGTTACGGCATAGATTACATATAAAAAGGGTTACGGTACCCAACCCTATTAATAAATGGTCTTATCTTGCAAGTCACATTTTGTAACATCAAGTATACATGTTTTCTTGTAACATTAAGTATACATCAAGTATACATATTTAACATATTCAATTTGTGACTTCATGTTCATTCATTCATTTCACAAGAAGTTGATGATATTCAGTAAAAGACAACAAAGATTGTCCCTGCTGTGTATATTTTTAGTTTTTTATTATACAGCCCACTTCAATATTACTTTGGGCTTTTTGTCATGACCTCCATGCCTTTTTCCTTGACCACAGACCTAATTTCAAGTCTATTATGGAAAGACTAAAATAGTGGCCAAACCAAGTATGAGTGTGCTCATGGGAATACACATTTTGGAAGGTTACAAATCTTTGTACGATCAAATATCAAAATAAGTGGTGGATGAAAATTAGGTAATAAGGGGTAATGGTGTGTTTGTTGGTGCATGGTAGTATCACACACACACACACACACACACACACACACACACACACACACACACACACACACACACACACACACACACACACACACACACACACACACACACTACCAACCAGTGATCAATGATGACGACGCAGGAGGTTCAACCTATAAAAGATCCCTTTGGCTCAGGATAGGGCAGGGGGTCTCGGTCAGTGCTCGCCTTCATCTCACAGGTAAGTCGCAGCATCACATTTCATATCCATTCATGTTCTGTTTGTATCTCCACAACATATGAGGATGTGGTTGCGGTCTTTTACAAAGTGCCTGTTGGTCTGAATGAAAAAAAGTATGTATTAGAATTCTTATGCATATGAAGTCTATGTCTAATCTAACAGTGGTCAGTGTGACAGCAAACGTCAACATTATGAAGGAACTGAGGATGGAGGGTTTGGAAGGATCAGTCATAATGCAAAGTGCATCATTTGAAAATGACTGCAACCTTTTCAACAGCTTTTCAACATAGAGGTAGGGTAGAGATTGATGATGGCTGTAGCTGAATGGGAATAGATTTGAGGGACTAAAGTCTTCACTCTGCGAATGACAAAACAACAAAATGATATCTGTCTACAGAAGCAACTTGTTCGAGCTGCAATGTACACAAAACTAAAATAGTTGAGGCATAATTGGCAAGAGGGTGGAGAACAAAAGTATTTTATAACCTGTCACAAAGGTCGGATGTCTTATCTTTCTTACAGTGCAGACGCTTTTCTGCTTGCTCCTGCCTCTGCTTACTTTTTATGCTGATTTTCCTATTCTTATTCTCTGAAAACTTCGAGCAGCGGCTCCTGGACATTAACTTATCACTGGGACAGTTAATCTTCGTAAATAGACGGAGGGTTTCAGCCATATTTCAACATTTTTACGACGACCTCAGTCTTACAGTAGCCTGGCCTAGCAACAGCTAAAGCCTGGTATGCTATTTAGCTTAAGCTAGTTAGCAGCAAAATGCCTCCGTTCTCTACAGATGACTTCCACAAACTTCTACAGAAGATGGCCGTGTTGGAAATGAAAATGCAACGGTTGGAAGTTAACGTGGAAGTGAATGGACTATGTCGTGGGAATGACACCACTTTACCAGTGTTGCAAAATAATGGAAAAGGGTATGCTAACTCACAGCTAGTTAGCAGCTACAAGGATTCCAAGGAACAGGAGGGCTGTGTACTGGGTAATAAATCTACAAGTGGTAGTCCTCCCTGGAACTCTCTGGGTGCAAAGCCTAAGAGTAAATCATTTCCATGGGATTTGGGAGGACGAATAACAGGCAGAGCCCAGCGCTCTGAAATATCTGATGCGACCGGCTGGCCTGCATTGTTATTACCCAGGAAGAGCGCCTCTTCAACCCCCATTCATACTAGGAAACAGCCATGGACAGCTGCTAAAGGGAGAACTACAAACAATCCTCTTAAACCACCAAGTGTGCCAACCCAGAACAGATTCGCTCCGCTGACCGAGAACCGGAGATCTCTTTCTGATGACCTGGATAACCTGTCCTCCTCACACAGCAGGGTAAGGACCAATAGCTACTCCAAAAGTAAAAGGCTAGAGAGAAAGCTAACGACTGGGCCTGAAACTCTGATTGTGGGTGACTCTGCTGTAAGAGATGTAAAAGGTCTGTGTAGTAAGAACAACACCAAAGTACTCTGTTTTCCCAAGGATATGGTCTCTGACTTGGCTGAGAAGATCCTGCATATTGGGGCTGAACATCCGACTGTGCAGAATGTGGTACTACATATTGGAACAAATGATGTTGTGAAACAACAGTCAGAAGTGCTGATAAGACTTTAAATGTCTGTTGGAAGCTGTCAGCTCTCTAAATGCAGAGGTGTTCATCAGTGGCCCTCTACCGCCAGTCAGAAGAGGAGTGGAGAGATTCAGCAGACTGTTTGCACTGAACACGTGGCTTTCAACTGCCTGTACTGACCATTCTGTCCATTTTATTGACAATTTTAACTTTTTCTGGGATCGCAGACATCTTTATAAGGCAAATGGAGTTTGCCTGAACAAGTCAGGAGTGAAATTGTTTATCTCTAACATATTCAACTGCCTGCGTCATCAATCTGTTCCCTCTGCCAAGGACAAGCGGCAAGAGGAATCAAAACAGGAGAAAGACACAACACATCTCGCAGAAAACCCTGAAGTATCACTGCACCCGCCTGAGGAATGTTCTGATTACGGGAGACCTATGACACAAATGGAGGAGTCTCCACTGCCCGTCACCCCCCCTGTCAACGCCTTTGAGGATACTCTTCATTCATCCCCCAGCACTCTCTACTCTCCGCTCACCCTTTCACCCTCGCCCTCCCCCCTGGAGTTCGATGGCCGCATGAAGGCGATACGCAGGGTTGGCAGCATGTCCTTTACCCCCGTCCCTCAACGACGCCCACCACAATCACCGAAGCAGAGACGCGCACCATCTCCACCGGCTTCATCACCATGCCTACCCTACAGTGTAGCCCTCACCCTGCCCTCCTATGAGAGGAGCAGGGTGGTGGGTCCTCCCTCCCCTTCAAAGAATGATAAAAACCTAGAGGACATTATTAAACTTCTGAATTCCTCCTCCTGCTGATATTTGCTGGGTCCAGGCTCAAGGGCGTATGGCACTCTCAACTCTTTCCAGGACATGCCGGGGCCCTTCCTGCCAGTAGCTTTGCCGATATCTGTGTTGATAGGTAATAGATTAAGAGTGGTGAATCAGCTTAGATACAGGAAGCGCTCAAACGTTTGTGTGAGTTTATCAAATTTAGCAGTGATTCCATGTCAGCCACAGCTTGTTACAAAAAACCTGACTGATAGTGTGTTTAACGAACTTAAACTAGCTTTATTAAATGTCAGGTCTTTGGCAGGAAAAACATTTTTAATCAATGATTTTATCACTGAGCACAATCTCGATTTTATGTTTTTAACAGAAACTTGGATTGAACAAAATAAGAGTGCAGCTGTTCTTATCGAATCAACCCCTCCCAACTTTAGTTTTATGAGTCAGGAAAGAATGCATAAGAAAGGAGGTGGAGTTGCTATTCTGTTCAATGATTCTCTTCAATGCAGGAAGACATCTTATGGGAACTTTGCTTCTTTTGAATATGTGGCCCTTCAGCTGAAATGCACCTCTCGAGCTCTGTTCCTAAATATCTATAGACCACCCAAATACTGTGCAAGCTTTTTTGATGATTTTACCGAGTTGCTGTCTATAGTGTGTATTGACTTTGACCGTCTAGTCATTGTTGGTGATTTTAACATCCATGTTGACAACCCCCAGGACAGAGGGGCTAAAGAACTGTTTTGTGTTCTTGATAGCTATGGACTGACTCAGCATGTGACGGAGCCCACGCACAATAAGGGGCACGCTCTGGACTTAATTATCTCAAAGGGTCTGAATATCTCTAAGGTTGTGGTGACTGATGTTGCACTCTCTGACCATTCCTGTGTTTTCTTTGAGAGCTCTATTTCTGTTCACAAAAATGTTCAGAAAGAGGTAACCACAAAGCGATATTTAACTGAAAATACTAGGGAAATGTTTACTCAGAATTTTTCTTCCACCCTTGCCCCTGCTAACATCTCAGTAAATGAGCTAGTAGATCATTTTAATTCAAAAATTAAAAATGTTATAGATGCCATTGCTCCAACTAAGGTAAGGGAGGTGACTGGGAAGAAAATATCTCCATGGAGAAAGGCCATGACCGTGAAAACAGAAAAAAGAGAATGTCGAAAAGCTGAACGCAGGTGGCGAAAAACAAATCTCCAGGTTCACTTTGAAATGTATAAAGAGAGACTTGGCCTTTATAATTTGGAATTGAAAAACGCACGACAGTCTTTCTTCTCTGACATCATTACCAAAGCCAAAAACAACGCACGTGCCTTGTTTGCTACCGTAGACAGACTAACTAACCCCCCAGTGTCAGTAGCCTCTGAATTTCTATCCACCAGGGCGTGCAATGATTTTGCCTCCTTCTTCACTGACAAAATTCAGAAAATCAAGCAGTCAGTGCCTCTGCATCAGGTACAGCAAATGTGTTGTCCCTATGTCCACCTAATATCAATTCAGACATCATGACACAATTCCATCAGATTAATGATAAAAACCTAGAGGACATTATTAAACTTCTGAAATCCTCCTCCTGCTGCCTTGATATTATTCCAACAGGATTTTTCAAAGATGTTTTTCCTTGCATGGCCTCGGATCTACTTCATATAGTAAACAAATCTCTTCACTCAGGTGTTTTTCCACAGGCCCTGAAAACTGCAGTCATTAAACCGCTCTTAAAAAGAATAATCTAGATGCTTCAGTAATGAATTACAGGCCCATATCAAACCTGCCATTTCTAGGTAAAATCATTGAAAAAGTAGTTTTTCAGCAGTTGAGTAACTTCTTGCATTTAAATAACTGTTTCGATGTGTTGCAGTCAGGCTTCCGTCCAAACCACAGCACTGAGACTGCTCTTGTAAAGGTCTTCAATGACATCCACTTAAACACAGACAGTGGCAGAACTTCAGTGTTAGTACTATTAGATCTCAGTGCTGCGTTTGACACTGTTGACCACAACATATTACTAGACCGACTGGAAAACTGGGTGGGACTTTCGGAAACAGTTCTAAATTGGTTTGAATCCTACTTAAAGGACAGAAACAACTTTGTTTCTATAGGTAAATACAAATCTGAGTTGACAACTATGACATGTGGGGTTCCTCAAGGATCCATCTTGGGGCCTCTTCTCTTTAACGTCTACATGCTACCACTGGCTCAGATAATGAAGAACAACAAAATAAGTTACCATAGCTATGCAGATGACACACACATTTACGTAACCATTTCACCAGGAGACTATGCTCCAATTCAAACACTGAGTAAGTGCATTGAACAAATCAATGACTGGATGTGTCAGAACTTTCTCCAATTAAACAAAGATAAAACTGAGGTAATGGTTTTTGGAGCCAAGGCAGAACGTATAAAAGTTAGCGCTGAGCTTCAGTCTGTAATGCTCAAAACAACAGATAAAGCCAGAAATCTAGGTGTAGTCATGGACTCTGACCTGAGTTTCAACAGTCACATTAAAACAGTTACTAAATCAGCCTACTATCACTTAAAGAACATATCTAGGATTAAAAGACTAATGTCACAGCAGGATTTGGAAAAACGTGTCCATGCTTTTATCTTCAGTAGACTGGACTACTGTAATGGTGTTTTCACAGGTCTCACTAAAAAATCTATTAGAAAGCTGCAGCTAATTCAGAACGCTGCTGCTCGAGTCCTCACTAACACTAAGAAAGTGGATCACATCACTCCAGTTCTGAAGTCTTTACACTGGCTTCCTGTGGGCGCATGCGCACGCTGCGACCGGCAGGGAAAAGTTTGGTGTCCTCCGTTTTGTTTGTTTTGTGTTTGTTTTAAAGGTTTTTAATGCGCCACCGACCTATTCGATAAAGCGTCTGTATGATTGAATGCTCCCTGCGCCGCTAGTCAAAATGGACATTCTTTATTCTGTGATTCTGTGGATCGTATTCCTTCAATGTTTGGCATGTGATGTCAATGGGGCTGTCATCCGGGAGAGGACACAGTACACCAGAGATGTGCTGCTGCAACTGAACATGGCAAGTCTGGCTCGCGTGATAGATACCACGTTACAGTTGCAGTTACCGGACATTATTCGGAGAAATCCAAATGAAACCTGTGGTGCAACGGGGCACCAGAGGAGGAAGCGGGGTAAACGCGGCGGCGTAAGATTACGCATGAGAAGGCAGCGGCTCCCTCGGATTCCTCTGCCCTCGATGATCCTGGGGAACGTTCAATCGCTGAGGAACAAGGTTGACGAGCTTCAGGGTAATGTTCGGTTTCAGAAGAATTTCAGGGACTGCTGTGTTTTGGCCAGGGGTGAAAGTGGTTTGAATTTCTTGCAGGTACTATAATGCTACCCCGACCTTCATTGGTTCATATTGTTCTCCTCCCGCCCCCAGCTTCATGCATCCCTGAACACAAACTTAGCTAACTTATTATATTCATCATGGCCAGGTTCATGTCCATTCTCTGGGCTAAATAAGCATCATCACCTGTGTCATCTGTGGGCGTTGTTTTTCTAATTTTAAGCACATTCTGAGTTTCTTCATCTGTCTCCTTTCTCTTAAACATCTGAAGAATCGTCGTTTGCATTTTTGCTTTAATTACCACGTAGCCTAATTTTTTAGCTGTCATTCAGTCACTCCATTCTTTTCTCCTCCCGCTGTTCTGATCAAGTGGGAAGAAGCAAATATGTGACCCGCTCTATCGAAATCAGTCGGAAGTCGCAACGGCTCATTTCAAAATAAACGTGGATTTGCGTAAAAAAATAGTTTTTCGGGGTTCTGGTGTTTTGTTTGACTTTAAATAAACAAAGTCTTGGCTTTCAGAATATGAAACTTTTATTTCCAAAATCACACGATAAATACATGTTTGAAGCTCGTAAAGGGAAGATGGCAGCTCTCAGTCACACTCTGCTGTTCCACACGCCGCCCCCCCTCCCTCCGGCTGAAATTATGAATGTAAGGTGTATAGTAATCATATAACAAGGCAGGGTCCGTTAAAGTTTGTTTTCATCTGATTTCAATTAAACAAAGGCTTGGCTTTCAGAATATTAAACTTGTTTCGGCAAATTCAGATGATAAATACAACTTTGAAAGCTTGTAACGGCATAATTACAAGCGGAGAACGGAGTAACTTGGCGTCACAGCAGGCAAAACAACAGCCGGTGTTTCTCGTGAGTGTTTCCGCGGGAAACAAACACAATACACACGAATGCAAAATTACACAACCACACACACACGTATACACGCACACACACACACACACTCGCGAGCCTCCCCCAGACCAGTAATCCAAACGAAAATATCTTCCCTTCGTAGTATAAATTCCACGGGTGGAGCTGTCAATTCTTCCTGGTCCTCCGGACCGCCTGGAAATCTCTTACCGGTACTAAGGACCGGGTAGGACCGGCACACTTTCACCACTGGTTTTGGCCTTCACTGAGACATGGCTCACAGACTGTAACCAGGACAACGATCTGTTTATTGACGGTTTCGGAGCTCCCTTTCGTCTGGATCGAAAGGCGGAAGTGACTGGAAAAACTCAAGGGGGCGGAGTATGTTTGTACGTAAACAAACAGTACTGTAGCTCTGTGACTGTCAGAGAACGCATTTGCACCCCAGATGTTGAACTTTTATCTGTTTCATTGCGTCCCTTCTACCTGCCCCGTGAGTTTCCCCAAGTTTTTATAACAATAGTGTACATCCATCCCAGGGCAAATGCCACCTCTGCCTCCAGCACTATTTTTGATTTGGTGCAAAAACTGCAGTCAATTTCACCTGACGCACCAAACTTTATACTTGGGGATTTTAACCATGTGACCCTTAAAAAGACACTCACTAACTTTTATCAATATGTCTCCTGTCCAACCAGGCGGGATAAAACATTAGACCTGTGTTATGGGTCAGTAAAGGAAGCCTATAAGTCAGTCCCATTACCCCCACTGGGCTCTGCTGATCATAACTGTGTGCATTTAATGCCCATATACAAAACAGTTTTGAAGCGAGAGAAAACATTGACAAAGGACATAAATGTCTGGACAGAAGAATCTGTAGCCTGTTTGCAGGAATGTTATGACTGCACTGATTGGGATATGTTCAAAGAGTCTTGTGGTGCCGACTTGGATGAACTTGTTGATGTAACATGCTCATATACAGCCTTTTGTAAGGACATGATTATTCCGTGTAAGCAAGTTAAAATATACCCTAATAACAAACCGTGGGTGACCAAGGCGGTTAAGTCCAGCATTCAGAAAAAGAAACAAGCTTTTAAACAGGGAAGTGCCTCTGATCTGCATGATGCTAATAGGGAACTTAAAATAGAAATTCTGAAAGCTAAACAACATTTTGAATCTGAACTACAAAACAAAATGGCTGCAAACAACCTTGGCTCAGTCTGGAGTAGCATGAAAACCATAACAGGCCTCCGGGAAACAAAGAGCTGCCATGTGACTCTGGATGGCTTTCATTCAGATGTTGAGTTTGCAAATGCCCTAAATCACTTTTTTTCTCGATTTGACACATTTGATTTCAGTAATAATATATCTGAACTGAAGCTTAAACTTGAAGACAATAAGCATTTTAACATAGATCAGAGGGAAGTGGAAAAGGCCTTCCGTTTAGTAAAAATAAATAAGAGTCATGGACCTGACAACATCTGCGGCTGTTTACTTAAACTTTGCGCTAAAGAACTTAGCCCTGTGTTCCACTACATTTTTAATATGTCTTTACAGACACAGCATGTGCCAAAGGTTTGGAAGGATGCTGTGGTAGTCCCTGTTCCCAAATCCAAAGGCCCCAAAACTCTTAATGATTTTAGACCAGTTGCACTTACATCAATTCTAATGAAGACATTGGAAAAACTAGTCAGAGCAGAAATCTTACGGAAGACTGAGCATGCACTTGATCCCATGCAGTTTGCTTACAGGCCACACAGAGGAGTGGAGGATGCCACGGTCACCTTACTTAACTTACTTTTTAAACACTTGGAGGGAAATGGATCTCATGCTAGACTTTTATTTGTTGATTTTTCCTCTGCTTTCAACACAATTCAACCTCATATTCTAATTGGCAGACTTTTAGAACAATTTGAAATAAGCAATAATCTTATGGGCTGGATTCTTGATTTTTTAACCAATAGGACACAAAGAGTGAGGGTGAATGGGACCTTATCTGATCAAGTCAGCTCCTCCACCGGCTCCCCACAAGGATGTGTCCTTTCACCACTATTATTTATACTTTAC
>CALSBZ010041039.1:235039-273091 GCA_943591055.1 Gobionotothen gibberifrons
CAATGGAATTATGATCAGTGGAAATGGCCATGACACCTCACCTTTAATACAAAGACACAGAGGGATATCCCGGTGACCTAGCCACTAAATGTAAAAGATAAAAATCGAATAATAAAGCAATTCTTTTTCAACATAAAAGGTCTGTATTTCTAACCAAAATGATAATCAATATCAAACAAACAAATCATATCACAGACCCATTTACAAAGAAAAAGCTTAAAAAGCCCAAAAATGCAAAAACCAAATAAGACAATTTAATGAACAAAACATCAATGAATTACTGGAATCAAAGAGGAATCATTCAATCCTGGGGAGTGAATGTGAATGAGTGTGTGGGGTGTGAGAAGCTTGTTTTATCCTTTGTCAATGAATAATTAATCCTGCTGTATTATCTCTCAGTAATGGTTTAATAGTTTCACAATCAAAGGATGGAAGTCAGAGATCTTTGTCTTGTTCGTGTTTCAGATCAGGCAATACTCAAAGCCCTGAGAGATGTAAGGCACGCATCAATACTATCATCAGCAAAGACTTCTGGAAATATACCTTTTGGTAAAGTTCATTCAGCTGATGGACGTTTCCACGGGACAGGATGGTGGATCTCCAAGGTGCTCCTCCCTCAGATTACAGGGAAACGTCAAGACATGTCCTCTTACAACTTCAACTCGTTTGGTCTACGTTACGGAAAAAGACAGGAAAACTGATAGCTGTTGTTATTCTCTGTAAGATCTGATACTTTAACGTATTCATAATTATTACATTTGTGTATTTAGATTGGGGAAATAAAATAACAATGTAAAGGTTAAAGGCTCAATGAAAACTCTTAAATATTATTAAGGGTATTTTTTTGTGTGCCTTTTATTTATTCTTTATTTTAGACGGACCAGTACACAAAGATTCTCTCTCTTTTTGTCCTGATTCATCTTTATAAAAATCTGTCTGAAAATGAGTTGATCAGATTTTGGTCACTTTGTGATGTCACAATGTTTTTTTGGGTTGTGCAACAATTAGTCAATAACCAACCAAGGTAACCACCTTATCACCTGAATCTCCTCCTAGAGCACCATTCTGTTTTTATTTTTTAACCAATCACCTCTCAGCTAATGACGATTGGTTAGCTGAGAGATGCTGCTGGCCATGCCATCTGTTTGGTGTTTCAGCCAAACACTTCAGAGACATGTTCTGTATATATCTGAGACCTGTAGTATATTGTGGAAAAAGAGAATAATAGGGGACGTGGTGGAAATGTTGTTTGATTATTGGAGTATTGGTCTGTAATAATAGCAGGTCACCATCATTTTACCAAATGTTATAATCCTATTTCAGTTGCTCTCTTATCACGTGTCTCTTCATTATTACACTTTGTATTGGGGCCATTGCTACCCTCTTTTATACAATTTGGTCTAATATTACCCCGGAAATATCACATTTGTTACAACTTCCCTTGTTGTGGGATTTGGCGCTCTCACCGGCCTGGGTTCCGTACTCTCCGGGCGGCAGTAGCTAAGTCTGTAGGGACTTTGCTCGGGAGCCAAACGGTTCCAGCCTCGAAAGCACCAAAATATGAGTGTGGACTGCTGGCTGGAGAGGTGCCAGTTCACCTCCTCTCTGCCGTACAATGCTGCTCCAGGCGCCAGACAGACTGCCACCTCTCCACTGTCGCATGTTGTCCTGTTTCTGCATGTCTGCATGTGTATATCAACTATGTGTGTAATGTAAAAATAACACCAGAATGGAACCCAGAATTTCCCCCTGAATTGAATTAATAAAGTATGTATTCTTCTTCTTATCTGCTTGATATTACTCAACAATGACATAGTTATTCTCAAACGGTAGCCCACTATTACATGTCTCGACTCAGCTGTAATGTAAAGTGCTACACATTCTCATCATGGGTTTAGATAAGTTACACTGAACACAGGTGAGACTGTCTCTGTGTCAATCTCTTTCTTTTGTGTATATAATGTGTTCTTCTGAACACCTACCTGTTAAGGTGTAAGGAAGTTTAAAATAATGCTTACACATGAATGTTTGACATATTAATTACAATTTTATAAAATTACCCAAAATAAATGAGAGCTGCAATACATAGGTGTTTCAATTTTCTTTTTTAAATAAATACACATTTTGTATATACAATAAATCCACTTAAAGGAGGGGTAGGTAAGTTTGAGAAACCGGCTCGAGATACACTTTTTGTTATATTCCATGGAATGCTCTTAATATCCTGATAGCAATGCATATTCTAAGTGCTTTGAAAAAAAATCCATACAAATATTTCATCTGTGGAAGCTGTAATACTGTAAAAACTACGACCAATTATTTTAGCCGGGCCGGCTAAAATAACTGGTTGGCCTACCTGTCTGTCAGCCTTCAATCTCGTGCACACACACACACACACACACACACACTCGTGCAGTCATTGTGCGTGCCGTCGTTGGGCGTGTTTCCCGTCTCCCAGCAGCAGCTCGGGAGCAGCAGCACTCGAGCAGCAGCACTCGGACCGGTAGACATCGTCTACCGGTCGCAAAAGAAAAACTGTAATGGAGCAAATTATGAAGAAAAAGAAAGTGGGAACTAGGAGAAGTCAAACCAGAGTCAATATCGGAGTTGCTTTTCAACGATGGCGACTACTTATGGAGCACACCAAGCCGAAATCTGACGCCATGCTCGCTCTTTTTCTCTTGGACTGTTGTGAGCTTATATGTGGATCTGGGTACCGGTCGCGTATCTTCCAGACACAGCAACTGGGAATAATCACTCTGTGACCCTGTCCCAGGGCTCCATAACATGATAGATGAATACGCTAAATATTTCAAATAAACATTCAAAACCAACTTGGGCTGTGTAGTATTGATAACCTTTTTTTTGCCTGATATGTAACGTTACGTTCTAAGGATAGAGGGTGTCGTTTTTCTCATATTGATATTCTGAATAATCTGTGCTGTTGTATTTGCTGTAAAGTGTCCCTAGGCTATTTTTATTATATGTACAGCTACAGCACTTTGGCTCGATCAAAAATCGTTTATAAATGTGCTATATAAATAAAACTTGATTTGATTCTCCTCAGCTAGACGTAACATTTGTAATACATTTTCACAAAACAAACATGCTAGCTTCAAAAATATAAGCACTGACAATAACTTTGTTATACATTTGTTTTACATTCATTATCATGATCTTGGGTGTTGTGTGCACGTTCATGTGTGTTGGAGGAGGTGCTCTGTAGGAAGTCTGAAGGAAGGGGCGGATTCTTTTCGGTTGTGTACTTTTGAATTTGTATGCACTCGAGCCGGTTTCTCAAACTTACCTACCCCTCCTTTAAATATATAAAAGTATTAATTTTAGAAACATTCTTTAAAAGTAAAACCTAATTTAACTATATTGCCTTAGTTATTCATTTATATTTACCTTATTAATACATATTCGGTATGTATTTCCTCATTAATTTATTTCAGTACATGTGTTATAGGCGTATTTATTTATGTGTTATTGACGCTATTTTGACTGGTTATCTATACATGTATAATGATCCCTGTGTGATATTCTGTTATTGTACAGTAAGTCAGACAATATGGGAATATTTATTTGTCTCAATGAAACAAACAACAACACAATATAAACAATCTTAAATAAAATGATAAATGATGGAGATGGAAAACATCCTGTACAACAGCATGATTTAAAAAAAGTATTTCAAATAATAAGTTTGTGTAGTTTCCAAGCAGCTGTTACTCTGCCCTCAGTCTGTGCTGTAATGTCTAAAGGCTTCTGGCTTTCCTCCTGCTGCATCATGTTCTTCTGATCACACCATGGAGGGGCTGCTGGAGAAATACTGACACAAACATGAGAGTTCATTAGACTGTTAAAATCCTGTAGTGATATTCCTGAGGTATTTCAAATAAAAAACATGTAAAAGCCTTGGTTGAATCTACTAGGCAAATAGCAAAACGTACTGCACTGAGGAAGGGGATGTTCACAGCTGACAGCAGGAATCCCAGTGCCATGGGGAAGAAGGACCTACAGAGGAAAACAAAAGAGTGTGAAGAGAAAACAACTATCTCTGTGTTCACCTCTTGCCAAGGTGCATCATTCAACATTTCCAAGAAAAACAAACGTAATACAGAAATCAATCCATTCAACTGAGATAGACTAAGCATAAACAGCACACACCAACATATTTGCATTGATTTCAAATACACACATGTTGTTGTTTATTACAATGTTATTATTACATTAGTATTACAACAATTTCCCAAATTGGGATCAATAAAGTTCTATCTTATCTTATCTTAATATTATTATTAAGTTAGGGGAAAAACAATTATTGGGCTCCCTTGTTTTTCTGTCTTACCTAAATAAAAGCACAAAGCCATAACTCTCCACCAGCATTCCAATGATTGCCCAACGGCACAGCACCAGAGTCACGCCTCCAAGGAAGAAGAAAGAACCCCGAAACTTCTGTCTTTGGAAGAAGAATTGGGCTGTCCTCCTGAAGCCGATGATGAGAGCCAAACCAGTCAGAAAAAGAATCTACAGGGAGTCATTCAACCAAAACCAGGGAAATATTTAACACATTATGATCAATGTTATATATTGCTATTTGTGTTCTTTCTATAGATGGATCCACACAGTCCTGTTTCAAGAAGTCCTGGTTTATTTAAAAAAAAAAAAGATCTGGTCTATTTCACCGAAAATATACCAGGGTGTATTTTACAGAAAGTAGAACAGTGGCAGGTTGGTATAGCCTCAGGTCCAAGCTCCGGGGCTTCTGAGTCCGGCAGGTCCTGCCTGATGGCCGGGGGTTTGAGGGCATGATGACACAACAAACTGAACACCATACCATCCCATCTAGTGCTAAGGAGTGCATCCCAGTCACATACGTGCTCCAGCAACACAAAGAAGATCAAAAGAGCCAAAAAGGCATCAGTTATGAGAGCTTCTGTCCGCTGCATCGACATGTGCATCCTACTTGTGTCCTGGCCAGGCGTCCCTCAATCACTGTAACTGTTCAGAAACTCCATGTCTGAGGAATGACAATTCTCTGCTTTCTGAGTAGCGCCCGTTACCGAAACTCAGCTCTGCTCTACTGCTGTAATACTGTTCACATAAATTTACATCCAGGCCAACCCTTACACACATGACTAATGAGTGTGTCGGCCTGACACACAGCGTGTCAACAGTAACCTGCTTGGAACTAATGTCACGGGTAGTGATTCAGTGATCGAACTATGCTAACCCGGTATGTAGATGAGGTCCTAAATCATATTTGTGTAGCTTCATCGGTATTTTAAATTAAATTCTTTGAGGATGGCTTGTGGTCAGTCTCTGCACGTTGGAAGACCTAAGATAAAGGTTGCGAGTTTATTTAATTGATTTTCTCAATTTTTCTCCATTTACTGAGAGGTTTCTTTGGTTTTGTCCGTCCACTGAGATGCACATTGGTCACAAGTCTTTCTAATGTTTAGCCTGACACTTTCTGTTTGATTTTTGTGAACCAAATCAATTTTGGAAAGTAATCAATAATTTTTTTAAGAAGAGTTTTGAGGGAACTTTAGAACAGTAGTTAAATAGAATATAATTGTAATGTTATACTTATACTCCTCTACATTTCAAAGGGAAATACTGTACTACACTTAATTAATTTCAGTACATTTAGTTAAATGTATATTTACAGATTAAAGCTGCACTAATCCATTTGTAAGATGAATGAATGATTCAAAGTGTGATAAACTAGGTCAACTATTGTCTTATCTCTGAATGCTAATATGAGTCAGTGTTGGTGTGAGGTGTGTGTGTGTGTGTGTGTGTGTGTGTGTGTGTGTGTGTGTGTGTGTGTGTGTGTGTGTGTGTGTGTGTGTGTGTGTGTGTGTGACATGGAATATTACTCACATTCCCAAAGGCCAGCAAGACTGAGTCAAAGTACAGCAGCACACCAAAAAGCAGGAAGAATAAACCGAATCCCATCACACCAATGCCAATCTCTGGAAGACACACACACAGGGACGAAAACAGAACACAAACATAATCAAATTAAACAAAATCTTGAGATGCAAACAAAGACATCCAAAATAACCTCTCAAATATGTTCTGTAATGATTATTATACTGCGCTCTAGGACGTGATGCGTTACATAAAAAAGGTATGAAGAAGACAAACATTACATTTGTTGGGGAAATATGGAGCTAGTGTGCACACACAGCTGATTGAAAGATGGAACCCCCAGCACAAAATAAATTGAAATATGTTGTTGTGAAAACTGTGAACCAATTTTTTAGCACAGCAATGCGTAAATACAAATTAAATGCATTGTGTTACTTTTATTTCTTAAAGAGTGATCCCTTTTCCTATTTAGCTTTTCTTTAGCCTTTAGTACTTTTAAGCAAGCCAAATGTAAGCAATTGAGAAAACATTAAGATCTCATCATGCATTACATCACACAGTTGTATTTGGCAGAGGGTCATCAGCATGAATGGTCACATTCATCATGAATGAATACATACAGTACAGTAGGAGGTCTGTCATTAGCTGATTCAGCGTTTTAGGGAGGGTGTAGGTAGAAACATGTTTGCTGTCCTTACTACAACACAACGGTTACACACTGAACAGCAGCTAGAGTCAGGTGTATCCTCTTTAAACAATGCTCCTCGCTCACTATTTAAACCATTTGTTCAACACATTGGGCCAAAGATTAGGACCGATCTTAGATCACTTCTGAATAGTTTAAAACATACCAGCACTGCTCCTTCATTTAACACACTTCTGAGTGATTATGTGACACTCATAGATAAGGGGAACGGATCAAACTGAACATTTTCACAACGCTTTAAAAAGCCAATTTTTGTATTCTGAAATCAGACCACTTCTCTGAGCCATGACTCACGGGACCACAGCTCCACACTTTACAAGAAATGGAAACACTTACTCTGTAACTCTGTGATGGCCAACATGGTTAACACGTATGTCCCCCGTCCTCCAGCTTAGTTTCTCTGTGCCTTTCTGAAACAAATGAATCCCTTCCTTTGCTCAGAAGTGACCTTTGTGCACTGATGTGTAAGTTGAACATTAACCATAGCAGGCACACGTCATGATCCCGGAGATTCTCAGGTGAAGGGTCAATTTCCTGAGCGACATCATGACCTTTTTTGAACATTTAATGGATTAATGCTTTATTTTGAGTTTTGAAAACCTCAGACTGTTTTAGAAAGTTCGACTGCAAGGTTTACATATTTTAGTTAATTATTCTCCATACCATTTACCATCCATTCATCCAGGTCCGCAGCCCGAGTGAAGAGAAAGCTAACATGTATTAGTTCTTTAAAAAATATGAAAATAAGCTTATTATCTCCATCCTCTCTTCTTCAGGAGTCGTTTTCACATGAAGGCCAAAGGAAGCCAGGCTGTGTTTTTAGGCCTTAGTTGTAATTTTAATAAAAAGCACTTTGTCTAGTTTTAGTAGTTCTTCTGTGCTGTGGGATGCTGCCGTGTCTCCCTTATTTTCATTGAGTATTTTATTCAGAGTGAGACAGCGCCCCTCTAAATGTCACTCACTCCAGACTGATGTCAGGTAGATCCATTTTTTATATTAAAAAAAGTCTCAAGTCCTCATTTCTTTCTTCTTTTCCGTCTTTCTTTCTTTCGCGGGTTAGAACCAAACATAATTGAGAACCTTCATAAGGCCACAACCATACAGGCTTGCAATAGTAACAAAAACATGTCCCATCCCCATAAATAAATAGGCTGAGATGATGCAGAATATTTCAAGGGTCGTGGTCGAGGTCGTGCTCCCACCAAACATTGCACCTGTAGAAAATGCTTCGTTTCACTTTCTGTATGGTATTAAAAATGATTAGACAAGCTCCTAAACAACTGAAACATTTAATGTTCGTAGTAATTTGTTTGGTCCGTGCTATATTTGAAATGAATGATAGCACTTGTCAAATGGAACTGTGGTCGGATAGTTCCTGTGTCACAACTTAATTTTATTGTACGGTATGGTATGGTACTTGGGTCCGAATGCTTCTCGTTTTGCGCTGTCCCATTCAAATGAAATCGCCGCCAATCACATTTCCTTGCTCGCACCAGGGCCGGGGGAGGGGTTACAAGGCTCGCGTCTTGTGCTGCATTCACTTGCACTCGGACATTAGGGATTTTCTCTCATAAATGTCCGATGAGCCACAACTTTTATTTCAAAAACAAAGATGGCAACTGGGGTGGCAAGGCTATTTTTAGGGTGGCAGTTGCCACCCCATGCCACCCTGGTAGATCCGCCCCTGCTTGACCGGTACTTGCTTTTGATCAAAGTCAATGCGGAAAACCCGCACTCACACAGGTAGGTGGAGGGGAAGGGAATGAGCACTTTTACAGCCTTTTTGGCGAGGTGGGGGAACTCTGTCTCCACAGACAGCCAAAAGTGTGCAAGTGACGTTTTCTGCCAGACGCTGTCTCCTCTCTCACTTTGGTAACTTCACAAAAAATCGATCCATGTTGCCGCTCGCATTAAGTTAGCTGAAGTTCTCGTAATTTTTTTTCTCACGCTGCGCTTCCCCTTAAGCTCTCTGACACGCCTCACACTTTGAAAACCGCTGCTCTAAGTGTATGTGAAAAAGAATCAGTCGGTCTTTAGTTTGCACTTTATTCATTCAGAAATACAGTTTGATCAAACACAGACTGTAGGTATCATCAGGGAGCCTCCTGGCAACCAGCGGCTGGACCTCAGGAGTCTTTGTGGCAGTGAACGTCAGCAGGTGGGTTAAACTCAGAGCAGTAAATATATCATCATTCCAGGCAGCCATGTATTATTCTCCAAAATACTTTGATAAATCCAGAAGCATGTAGAGGAACACATTATTTATATACATTCACTTTATTGCATTTTTTTCTGAAGCAAGCAGATTATGTGTCTATACATTTTAAATTATTTGCATAGTTCAAGCAGTCTATTTTCCAGCAACATAGCAATGGTTATATGTCATAGTAAGATATGCTTAACTGAAATGAAAAATAGTACATTAAAGTAATGTATGTGTTATTATTTTTCTTCTCAATCCACAAATGCTACATCTAGTATCAAATATTGGTCACCACCTGTCATTTCTTAACACATCAGATTCCAATTTATCAAAAAATATCTATGTTCTGCTCCTGAAAACATTCCTGCAGAGCAATAAAATAAAGTATTTTTTGTGAAAAATGTAAAACGTAATTAAGTGTAAAAATGTTACCTGTCAACTTGTCATTGAATATCCATGCATCTAAAAAAATATGATCTGCCTCTTTTGAATGCATTCCCTTTCTAAAAAAAACATAGCAAGAAAAAATAGAAGTGTTCTCTTAAATCCGTGTTTCATTATTTGCGTAGTGCTTTTAATGGTTTCAGCGTAAAAGTATTTTAAAATGCCATATTATCTCAATAAGAACAGCTTTATACAAAGGCAGGTTACTTGAACCTTGAAGTGTGTGAGGGCAAACATAGCATCAACAACATACACATCAAAAAGAGAGGTGTGTGTGTGTGTGTGTGTGTGATTGTGTGTGTGATCAAAGTCTTCCAATCTGGAGGAAGTTTAATGTCGAGGCATGGCCCAAACATAAGAGTTGTAACATTTGAATAAAGACGTTTAGAAAATGTTTGGGCCTTTCTGTGCGACACACTGAAAAATAATACAAATAAATGACGAGCACATGTAGTGTAGTCACCAGTACCACCCTGTCGCGTCATTAATCTGCTGTATCAGTGGTTTAAAATACACACAAGGAAATGGAATTAAAACATGATTGGCGAATGGAATTATTGAATTTGTAAAGAAAGTGTTTTAACATTAAATGTGTCATAATGAAATAGAATGAACTTGAATAGTTAAGAAAAACTAATGAAATTAGTGATTTCCTTATTAATGATTGGGGTTCCACTCAAAGCCACTGTGTAGACATCATTGCATTTCCTCCATGTCCATAACATGTCCATTCATCATGTTCAGATGTATGGCACTGCATGACTGGATGACATGTTGTTGGGATATGTTACATGACATTGTTTTCCAGCATATCATTCCTCTGACTGCATCATCAGCTAACTCCTCTCAACACAGACAAGTGCTTTCTAGCAGAGTTACTCTTCTAAGGTCACTTCTATTTTTACTTTCCACATACACGGTACAATTTATAAGCAACATACTTTACCTATACATCTGCAGACAAGCGTTTGGGAATTTCTTGAGCACTACGTGAAGGCCCACTGAATTTGATCACAAAAGTCTTCCCGATATTTTGTTCCAACACAGGTCAGAACTACCATGTTCATGTCGAGCAGGTTACAGAGTAGAGGTCTGTGTGGAGCACCGCTGTGTCAGTGTTCAAGAGTCCAGGATCTCATCACATTCCCTGCTGGAATCTGTGCACATGTTTCCTCGTGTAACCAGATGACCACCATCTGTGTGTGTAGATGAGAGGTTGGGTCATCTCTGTCAAAACTAAAGTTATAACCAAAGTGTGGTTGAAGGTATCCTGAAATGTTATATGAGGGAAAGTCTTCTGGACTCATATGAAACCTTGTCTTAGAGCAAGTCCTGTCTCTCCTTTGAGGGTCAGATGTTGCCTACATCCAGGGGAGAAGATTGTGTCGGTTTTATGTTTTGAAAAAGCTATTGTAGAAGTTAATATAGTATACCTAAGAATGTAATCCACCTGGTGGTAGGCTCTGTATCATAATGTGTGACCCACAACATTGGGGAAAACATACAACAGTAGATGTGTAAACTCCACCATGCACAGAAGACAAATCAACCACAGGTAAGGATTTCATCTTTACGATCTGACTGGCTTCCACACTAAAGAGCAGATAAATAGGGCACAGAGCAAGGTGATTGTTTCCCAGCCTTGCTGTGCACACTACTTTGATGTTCCTCCTTGGCAAAAGTACAACTAAATGTAATGTGACCTACAAACAGCCTACCTGGATCAATGGCACTGCAGCGATGGCAGTGAGCAGAGAGTGGACTCTTTCATGGAAGAAAAGGGTTCAGCCTACATCATGCTTTCTGTGTGACAAATATGTTATCAACCGCATGTGTCCGGCCTGGTCTGAACAGAATGCAAGCATGCCGACTACACCACATCTGCTTCACCGGATGCCTTACAGAACTATTCATCTTGGAATATATCAGGGACCTAACACTTCTACCAGTACATGAGTAAAGGGCTTACATAATGTTTGTTTAATGTAATGCTAATGTTTGCACATAAGTTGATATAACAGCAGAGAAGGTTTATAGATGTGTGTGTGTGTGTGTGTGTGTGTGTGTGTGTGTGTGTGTTGGGGGGGTTGGTGGAGGTCTAGGTAAACAGGCATCACAGTGAGTTTTCAGCTTCTTACAAGAGAAGGGAGGATTCACTGTTATTTTGCTCAGTTCTCAAAATGTCAGTATATTGTGTGTAGGGGAATGCCCTCAGTCTGTCACTAGTACCACTCCTCACTGCGCCTCCAGACCTGGTGTGTTTCTCCCAGGTTGATATGGAGATTAGAAGATAATGAACATTGTCCAGAAGCAGGTTCAAAGCCTCTACTACTGGTCCACCTCAGTCCCGGTCGCTGGCCTCTACCTGGACTCGGATATTTCTGCAGGTCTTTCCTTGTCCCTCCTCATTGGGCCTCTCATGTGCAGTTTCCCTTGTAACACGATCAACACTGAACAGTAGTACTGATATGTTGTCCTTATGAGTGTAAAATATATCATTACCAACATGGTCTTCCTTAATATCTACTTTGTAAAATATGTCCTGAGCACAATTATTTAGCAATATTTTACACTTCAAGGCTGGCGAGAGATCTGGAGCCTTCCACAGTTCTAGCTTCCTCTCAGCTTTGCATTAGCTCTCTTTCCTCCTTAGACAGTGTTCCCTGCTTTTGTGGTAGCTCAGTTTAGGTGACAGAAAAAAGTCATTTGTCCGGGGGCCATCTTCATTGTTGTGTTTGTGCAGTCCTCAGAAAGATGCTCCATCAAACTTGACAGCCACCAGGGCTTGAGCTACAGACAGCAGGAAAGCAGAGCAAAGTTAGAGAAATCCAGATCTCATTTGTGTTGATTCAAATTAACTGGCTCTTGTCACATTTCATGGTAATAGGATTTGTGAGCCATTTTAAGAATCACAAGCAAACAAAGGACAGCTTTCTTTGTCTTTCAAATATCTATGTGAGTAAAAAACATGTTGTCAATGTAATTTATATCTGGAACTCACCCCCCAACACATCCATGACTGCACCAATCTCACCATGTTCAAATTACAGATCAAAACTCACCTTTTCAGAACTTTTAATCTGTAATTAATGTTGTGTTTTAATTACATTTTTATACATTTTGACTCAGTTAAGTGTCTTTGAGTTTCTTGAAAAGCACTCATATATAAAAGGTCATATTATTATTATATCCAATTAATGTTACAACGTTTTGCTGAAATAGAGCAATTGGACAAAAAATGGGTCGTCGGCATCTTTGTGTAATCAGGTCCAATATTAGTTAAACACCATGTGGTATCGTAGATGACATGAACATGCAAAAGAAGTCTCAGAGAGGGAAGCAGGCACAGGATCAGAGACTCACCTTGTACTACTCACGCCTTCATGGTGTGGGCGGAGTTAGGGAAGTCGGCAGAGGAAGGGGGGTGGGCCAGGCTGGTCGGGGAGGTGGGGGGACTGGGGGCGCACTGTGCTGGAATGAGATGGGGGGGGGGGGGAGAGGAGTGAACACAAGGCAAAAGTGGAAAGAAAAAAAGGAGTGAACCAATCAAAGGGAGAGTACAGTGAGGAAGAAAGGAAGGGAACCTGAGACTTGCCTGGCTCAGACTGTGAGCCTCTCTGTCTTTTAATAAATGCATCCTTCCGATCTACCGCTTATACCGTCTTGCCGCAGAGGAAGCATTTCCAGCAGAGGGCCCACAACTTCCCTTTCCCTGACCACATTAACCAGCTCTGACTATTTTCACAAATCAATTTGAATCTAAATTACACAGTAATACAGTTCCTAAAAACAAAAAACAAATGCTTCTTTTAATACAAATCCAGTTGTTTAGCAGGATATACTGTAGGCCCATGCATTGACATGTGAGTAGGGTTGCAAAGGGGCGGAAAGTTTCCGGTAAATTTCCGGAAAGTTTCCATGGGAAGTTAAGCTGGGGAATTTTGGAAATATTCGATACAAAATTAAACAAAAAAACATGACATTTCAACAGATTTTTAAAAAATAATAAATGTTTTAAGTAGAACAGAACAAGTTTTAATTATTTTATTGAACAATTATTTGTTTCATTGGACAACTGTCCAGCCTTGTTGAGGATGGCTCTGTGTCAGGCTCAGAGAGCCTTAGGTTTGCCCGAATGCCAACCAGTTTTTCCACTCTCACATTTGTGAGCCTGTTGCGAACCTTTGTGTGGTCTCAATAGCCATGCAGTAAGCAGTGTGCTATGGCATGGATATTCAAGTGTACTTGAATGGCATCTGTTTGTTTTATGATTATGCTAAAATATACTTTCCCCAACTATATCTAAGTGCCCTATGAAGAGCCAACCTTCCATTTAGAAAAATCCCAGTTTATTCCCAGTTTATTCCTGTTTATTCCCGTGGAAAGTTTCCATCTTTGAAAATTCCCGGAATTTTGCAACCCTACTCGTGAGGGCATCTTGTCAAATCGTGTCATCTTCGTGTTATCATCGGTGCCATCGGGCATTCACCCTCACTCTGATCGGGGCGAATGCCCGATGGCACCGATGATAACAAGATGCCCTCATGATGGCCTTACGAAGGGCAAAATGGACACACGAATTCAACACGAAAATGAACATTCGCAAGGTCCTTTGGCAATTTTTTTGCATGCCAAAGATTTTGCCACCGCTCACGAAGTTGCTGCCGGAGCCTGAGAAACTCCGCCGGCGGTCAGACGATGGCTTAAGATGCCCTCACTAATGGCCCGATGTTGTTACGATCAGAGCCCAATTTGAACATTTCCTTTATCGTGTGTCCATCGGGTTGTTTTATTGCACAACAAAATTATGTAAACATATTATGTAAATAACCTCAATTTGTGTTCTGTGAAACTGAAAAGGATATTACATTGTTTTTGTTACTTTCGTTGCAGTTGTATGTCTTAAATGTAATTTAGGTTAACTTCCTGTTTTATTTAGATGCTTTTATTTTGAAGGCGAGTTGACAGGAAGTTGTTGTTGCTTTGGAAGCAATATGACGGAGAAAACTTAATATCTTCTACATATAAAGACGGAGAAAGTAAAGAACAAAGTCTGAAAATATCAGTACAGTATCATAGTACTTTAACATCATTGTTTGTGTTACTTTCGTTGCAGTTGTATGTCTTGAATGTAATGTAAATGTTGCCTTCGTGTGGTTCGGGGCCATCTTCGTGCGAAATTCACAATTCCATATACGTGTGTCCATCGGGTGTCAATTTTGGGACAGTGTGACGCAGGCTTTATGGAGGTATATGTGCACGAGGCAGTGTGAGGGGTGAGTGCAGTGTGACTTCTGAACAGTTAGTACTCTGTTTGCAGCTCAATGAGCCCTATTGTGAACCCAGAAATGAGTACCCCAACATTTTATGTTAGAAATGTATAGTAGTACGGGTGCCCAGAAACTGCCAGATTCTAACTTGCAAGTGTGGGCAATTTGCACAATTAGCATTAAAGCTCACCTATTATGCAAAATTCACTTTTTGATGTATTTTATACATAACTATGTTTCCCCGGTGTGTAAGGAGACTCACGCAGTGTCAGACAAATAAAACCCTTCTTTCCTTTCCTCCTTACCCACATCTCTAAAAACGGGGGTACAACGGAGCGGATCCAGATTTGCTGTGTCATGACGACATTACTAAAATGTGGCGGGCTTTATGTCCATGGCCCTATCAGAAACATCGCTATCAGAAACAATGCGCGACGTGTTTTGGAAGTAATAAGGGTCTGTGTTTACATTAGCAAGCATCGCTAACACTCAGAGCTAACGCTGTACTGGAGAGAATATGTGTAAAAAACCAGGATAAAAGTTTTCACCTTGTAGTAAACCCGCGAGAGAAAAAGCGTTTGAGCTCCATACTGTTTTCAGAAATAATGCTTGATGTGGTTTGGAACATAATATGGCGTTTAATCACGCCAGCGTTTAGCTGAGTTTCTGCTGGTAGACAGCCTTCTCTTCACAGAGCTCACTGCTTGCATGCGGACGCTCCAAAGGGGCGTGGCCAGCAGCAGCTCCAAAGGGGTGTGGCCAGCAGCAGCTCGGTTACATTTAAAGGGCCAGACCCAGAATCAGCACTTTAGTAACAGGGCTGAAATAGAGGAGTATGAGGCATGCTACAATGGGTGATCTGTTTTTGAGCAAAACACTTCAGAGACATGTTTTGTATAGATATGGCCCTATAATATATTGTTAAAATATAGATAATAGGTGACCTTTAAATTGCATTATAACCCATGCAGACAATAGGTAACAAAATAGCTTGGCCCATTTGGAAAAATGTTGAGTGGTTTGGGGGTGTTTGAGGATGTTGAATCAGTTTCTGACATCACAGTATCCAAAATGGCAGATTTAACCTGAAAGGGGCCTTGTTTGTACTCCCTGTGGGCTGCTTTTGAAAACATTTTTGGTCGATTTTGAAGTTTTAGGGGACAGATTGCTTACTTATTTGAAAATAAATTGTTCACATTAGCGATAATCCTTTTCATGTTGTGCTCTCTATATCCAAGTGTTGCAACACTACTCATGGTAGTCAAAATCAGCCCACCAGGGGTACAAATATGGCCCATGATTCAGCAATAACAATACAATAACCCCCAAAACCACTCCAGAGAGTTTAACTATTGTCTGCATAGGTTATCATAATTTTAATTAACACAACTTATGCTAATTGTGCATTGTTAGTTCAACAATTCAGGGTTCACAGTTCTGGCCACTAGAGGGATGCGGAGGTTGAGCGGTCCTCACCGGAGAGGAGGCGGCTGCGGCGCGACGCCTCGGCAGCCAGGGCGCAGGAGATCTCGATGCGCTTCTCCTGCTCCTGCAGCTGCTGCTGGGAGCTCCCCGCCCCCCCCTCCACCGGCCCGTCCAGCAGGGGCACCATGTTCTGCAGACTGCACGGGGTGGACGAAAAGAGACACAGAAGAAAAAGGTAAATAATGGAGTATTTGTTTGTCATAGATCGTGATACATCTGACTTTTTTAATACACCATCATCTGCATACTGTATTAGGAACTTGTGTATTCTTTGTTATTAACATTTATACCTTCAGTTCTATCAGATCTTTTCTGTAAGCAAGCTAAAATGAGCCGTAATGAAGACAGGGGAAACACTTCTTAGCTCCTCGGCAGTTAAACATAATGTGAGCTCTGAGAGATGGAGGCTGCGTGTGAACCCAGAATACAGATCCTGCTGAGTGAGCACTTTGTGAGGCTTCATTTAATGCCGCTGAATGCTATCTTGGTAACTCATGCATAAGGGTCTGCTGAATGATTAAGCAGCATTGATGAATGAACTGCATTTATTAGATCATGTTTAGAGAAAAAATTATTATATGAAATAATTTACCTTCATTTTGATATTACATTTTAGCTGTTGCTTTCTCATTATTTTTACAAAAACTTGATTTGTATTACACACAAGGTGCACTTTACAGAGATATGAAGACGGAGGAGCATGCTTTATTTGAGCTGAGGGTTTATAATGTTTAGAAACAGGCCAGAAGCACAGCAACAATGACTGATGTATGAGTGAAACCCACTTGGATTTAGCGATGAGGGTCTTGATCCGCTCAAGTTTCTTCTGCTTCTCCCTCTGCTCCTCGGGGCTCAGCGGGGGGCTGTCCTCCACATCCAGGTAGCGCTCCGGGATCAGAACCTTGTCAGGGGTCAGAAGCTTAAAAAGGTAATCTAATTCAATATGGATCCACACACATATAGCCTACATACATAGAAACACAAACAATTACATCTAATTATATTTTATAAAAATATGATTGTTTTGGAATTAAGAAATGATGACGTCTCCTCTTGAGCTGCGACCCAATGTTCAGCTAGAGTAGGCCGACACAAGAACAACAGCAGCTGAAATCATTTTCCTATATACAGCTCTGGAAAACTTAAGAGACACCACTGCAAAGTGATCAGTTTCTCTGGTTTTACTAGTTATAAGTATGTGTTTGAGTAAAATAAATATATTTGTATTTTATTCTCTAAACTACTGACAACATTTTTTTTTGTTGGAATTCAACAGACACTGGAATGGAACGGCTGCCATCCATGTAGAGATGAAAATATGGAGACAAATTGTCAAGTATTGTGTTGTAAAATACTTTTGCCAACACTGTTGATCATCTGTGTTTTTGTCTGCTCAAACACCCCGTGGTCTGTGCCATTATCATAGAATGGAAAGCAGGGAACTAGGACAACTTTCAGGATCAGCAACATTTCTAGTATGAGCATTGTGTCTTTTATTGAACAACTAGATACTTTTTTAAATGATAGATTTTGTGATTTTTTCTTAATTGTTGTTTTTCCTAATCCTCAGCAGGGGTCTCATGATGCATGCAGTATATTCAGGTTTACGAAGCAGTGCCTCAGTCTGTGGGGACTTGGTATTGGAAATGAAGGGTCGCCTGTTCACATCACTGGTACCTGGAGACGTGCCCTTTGTGTGTGTGTGTGTGTGTGTGTGTGTGTGTGTGTGTGTGTGTGTGTTTATTCTTATCTATATTCCCATCTCTGGGCTCTACCTAAAACTAGCAACAATGCATTGGCACTCGTGTAGCAGGCGGCAGCCATTTATGTCTCAGTCTTTCATGTAGTCTATGATGTTTACTGAGAGCATAGATTTGTTTTCCCTGACTTGATGACTCCTAACAGGCAACATACAGTAAGTACCCAAATAAAACAGCATTAATCATGGAAAGTGCTGACAGTGCTTCGTATTTTAACAGCTATTATTTATTTTTGTTTGTAAAACCTTCTAAATAAATAATCAGTTGCTGCCTGTACATTTTTAAATGTTGCTGAAGCAGAAGTATGAGTCTGGCCCAGTTAAATACACTGACTACGTGCACCTAGTTACATTCCACATTACATCAGAGTAAACAATATGTTCATTTGGCAAAGGGTAGCTGGTGGGGGCCCCTCACCTCCCTGCTGATGTCCAGGTGGTACGGCTGCCTCAAGCGAGCGATTTCCTCCCGAGGAGACTCCAGACCCTGACCTCGCACTGCCAACTCCAGGTCATTAATGTCAATCTCATGAGCTGTCAGCCGCCTTCGAATCTGTCACACACACACGCATGCATGCACACACAAACACACACGCATGCACACACACACACACACACACACAAATACAGTTACAATTAGCAGCTGTGGCTCAGGAGGTAGATGGTCAACCTCAAGCCGGAAGCCTGTGATTCGATCCTGAACCCTGCTGTCAACATGTCGATGTATGCCTCTTTCTCTTTGAATGTGTGAATGCTGATTTGTAAATTGTAAAGACTGGAAAAGTGCTATATTAGGGGTGTAACGGTTCACAAACATTTCGGTTCGGTACGTACCTCGGTTTTTAGGTCACGGTTCGGTTCGGTACGTTTTCGGTACAGCAGAAACAATTATCACAAAATATAAAATATATATATATATTTTTATTATTATTAAACTGTGAATAATGTATTCACTCAATAAATACAAAATATAATAAAATAAACATTAAGGTACAGCATTTCGATGAACTGAAATAATCTGTATTTGACATTAGGACTTGCTTGTCATTGTATTTTCATGTTTTTTTAAAGAAAAATGAACTTGCTTGCCGAAAGGGCAGATCTGCTGGCACTAACGTCTCCTGCTGTGGAGAACACCCTCTCGCTAGGGACAGAGGTAGCAGATACAGCCAGGTAGCGCTTTGCTAACATGGCAACATAAGGATATTTGGCGTTTGTAATAGCTTTGGCTCGGTCTGAACTTTTTGCGAGTGGTGGAGACTTAAATGCTAGTGGGAGGTGGGTTTGCACTTCAGTCTTTTTTCTTTTGGTACCGGTGATATTCACGTTCGGGTGATGCCTTTTCAAATGAATGTGCAAGTTTGATGTATTGCCAGCCGCGTAACCAATTTTAGTTGAACAATGCCGACAAACAGTTCGGTCCACCTGTCTTTGTCCGTCATCCTTATACGTAACTGTGAAACCAAAATGTTCCCAAACCGGAGACTTCAATGATGCTGGAGGATTTTCGAGCTCAACTTTATCTGCGTTCGCCATTTAGACAGTTCCTCAAATTACTGACTACATTTGAACGCATCCCTGTGACCAGCTCTCATAGTATGCCTCTCGTCCAATGAAATGACTTGGTCGCTCTATGACGCGTTGAACCCAATGTGAGCAAATTACTCTGAATGCTGCGACGCAGCACCTGAGATTACTTCCAAAAAGTTGTTCACGTTCTCAATTGTTTACGTTTAACGTTATATTCGTTCGGTACACTTCGGTACACACGTGTACCGAACCAAAGGGCCCGTACCGAGTACATATACCGTTACACCCCTATGCTATATTAATGCAGTCAATACACCATAAATGATGAATAGTGAGGTGACCACCTATTAACACTGGGACATAATTCATCCACGGAACTAAGGGGTAGGGGTTATTGTTCCCACACGGACATTGTATGTGTTCACTGTATATACTGTGTCCTCCTCTCTCTCTCTCTCTTCTCTTCCCGGGCTGCGACCCGACAACACGTCCTTTGCAGCTCCTCATTAAAGCTCACTCTTGCACCTTTGATGCACCGCCTCTGACTCCATATTCCTCGGCACTACAATAGCCTGTTAAAAAAAAAAATGTGGTATTGATTTGTATTTGTATTAGGGCCGGGACTTTAACGCGTTAATTAAGATTAATTAATTACACAAAAATTAACGCGTTAAAAAAAAATTAACGCATTTTAATCGCACTTATTTTTGCACCGCGGAACGTTTCTCACTGGATGAGTTTCAGGCGTACCGATTATACTGGAGCACCAACTAACGTGCATGACTTCAGACAACAACAAACCACAGTGAACAATTCAAACATGAACGAAGAAGCTGATGAGACCGCTTTGGTTGGCCCCGTAGATGGGACATTTTGTTTTAAAAGACGGACGGATGGAAGCGTCGATAAGAGCACGGTTGTGTGCAAATTATGCAAAAAGGAATTCGCATATCACCGCAGCACATCAAGCCTCAAGTATCACCTCAATGCTAAACATATAGCAGCTAGCGTGGAAGCTAGCGTGGACGTTAGCCCGACTCCGAGTACAAGGAGGACCCACACTCAACCAGATGACTGGTTTCAGGGTCAGGATAACTAAGTCCACGTCTGAACAAATAACCAACTCCCTGGCTCACTGGATTGCACTCGACTGTAGACCACTTGGAGTGGTAGAAGATAAGGGGCTGCAAAAAACTGTTGGTAAATCAACAAAGTCTGTTATGGCCTCTGAAGCAACAGAGAGATGTTTTCTAATAGTCAGGGTTTCCAATGTTCTGAATGTACTTGAAAGTATTGTGTTTTACTTAAAAACAAAGTGTTATAGTTTACAGAAGGTCTACCTACCTATAGGCTACCTGAATCTCTGAAATGTACTATATTCCTAAATATGCTATTGCTACACTTTATGGCAAAAATTGCACTTTTCTGTTGGTCTTGGTTAAGTACCACCTTGAAAAAAAAATAAACAATGTTTTGTTGCTTAAGCTTATGTATTCAGTCATTATTCAATGGTATACTAAAATGTGAAAAAAATTGCTTCACACTGTTCTCAGGTCAAATATTTATATGCGATTAAAAATGCGATTAATTTCGATTAATTAATTACAAAGCCTCTAATTAATTAGATACATTTTTTTAATCGAGTCCCGGCCTAATTTGTATATAAATGCCAAGTGTGCTGTTGACCTGCTACTAACTCTGAAACGCAGGGTGTCAGCAGGGTGTCAGCAGGGTGTCAGCAGGGTGTAACACATGACGCTATTCATATTTGCATCTGTTCATTTCATATGAGATAAAGAAATGCGGTCCATTTTCAGTCAAGTTTCATGCTGTCATGCACAAACAAGTTGATATGAGCAAGGGTGTAACTTTGGTTTGAGAAGTGGGGGGGGCACAAAACAGGGGGTCCTCCGCAATGAAACATTTTCTCAATTTAATTCCATTTCCTGCCTTTCTACAAATATATTAGGGACTATAGTGTTAACAAATCCAAGAAAAATGTGTAGTGTATATAATGAGTGTGCACACTTATCTAGTATCCTATCCATGTGAACCTGTTTTATTTGTGATAACCTCACATCCTCTAGGGGGGTCCGGGGGCATGCACCCCGGGGAAGATTTTTTTCTTTAAATTGAAGCTAAATGCATCAATCTGGTGCACTTTGAGGGCAACATTAAGAGATGTATGGATACAGCTCTCAACACTCATATGAAAAAGAACTGTATATATTTCAATAATCAAACAACCATTAGAATATGCTCACAACCAATAACAAATCATTGATAAACTCCTCTCTCCTATCTTTATCATACCTAGTCTGCATTCTTTTTTGTTTTTGTTTGTACTGACCTATAGTACACATTGGAAGGATTTCTTAATTTATTTTATATTACATAGATGGAAATATTTGTTTACAAAGATGACCAAACCGTTTGAGACCCAGTGAGATAACTTAGACTAAAGTTTACAATCTAATCGCTCAGAGTCCTTTACCTCCCTGAGCTGACGTTATCTCTGTCTGACAGGAGAGGACGCTCCCTCTCCTTATTGTTGAAACAGCTTCTAATCTCCGTTAGCTCCGAGCTAGCACCAGATGCTAACAACAACCCCCGTAACTCTCTCAGTCTCTCTCTCAGTCTCTCTCTCAGTCTCTTTCTCAGTCTCTCTCTCTGTCTCGCTCTCTCTTTCTCTCTCTCTCAGTCTCTCAAAGTCCGACAGGAAAGAGCTCTCCCTCTCCTTATTGTTGAAACAGCTACTAATCTCCAAATGCTAACAACAACCCCCGTAACTCTCTATGTCTCTCTCTCTATGTCTCTCTCTCTCTTTCTATCTCTCTCTCACAAGATGCGCTCGTGCCACACACACACAGACGCTCCTCCGTGACGATGACCGCTTGCGTAAAAAAAAAAAATAAACACATTTAAAAAGTGGGGGGGACACAAATGGGATTTTGAAAAGTGGGGGGGACATGTCCCCCTGTCCCCAGTGGAAATTACGCCCATGGATATGAGTAAACACCTTAGTGTTTGCTCCGTATGGATGTTGTGTACAAACAATTAGCCAAATAACTTTGATTCGTTAAGAACATGTCTTGTTCTCATAATTACATGTAGGACTACAATACCCACCTGGAAGCACCTGTTAGGTTTTTCCTTTCTGGCACTCAGTGTTTTAATGCTTGACAGGATAATCAGATGTAGATCGTACCACTTTGTAGTTGGCTGGGGACTGGCCTCCGGAGAGGATCAGACTCCTCCTCTTGTCCCTCACAGAGCTGCTTTGGTTTCGTCGGATTCGCTCATTCTGCTCCTCCACACTCATTTTGGATTTGAGCTCTGCAGGAAACACAGCGCTCTTTGGACGCTCCTGTGAAAAAGATGTGGCATGCAAACACACTTCAGTTCAGGCAACATTTCCGTCGTAGTCCTAATGGCATTTTCTGGTAACTTATATAACAAATATTTGGCCCTTCAATAGTACGAGCTCGAAAGCAACTAAGATGGACAGAGAGGAAGAAAGAATACTGATAAAACGGCAGATATTTTACCAGGACCTTCATGGCATTCTTTGACTTGTTGTAGATGCTCTATCATAAAAATAATATCCCCAATATCTAAATATCAACTTCTCAACCCCTGAGCAACTTCAGCATGTGTTGTGATGTTATTTCTATCATGCTGGTTGTTGGTGTTATTCACAATGCTGTAAGACTGTTTCAATTTTGAACATATCTTATGTTTACATAACAACAACATATTTGAGTTCAAGCTATCAAAAGTTATCTGCAGTTATCAGAAAATAGTAACACAAGACTTATCTAAGTGCTCAGAAAACCTGAGCATGGTCACCGTGCACACTGAGAAGGGTTTCATTTCTTCACAGGCTGTGCTTGCAGTATTTAAGTCAGAAATCTGGATATTCTTTATAAGTACTTTGGGTTGACATACCCTCGATATTCCATTGGGAACTCTCCAGCTCACTGCAGCAGAGCGGCTGTGGGACTCTGCGGTCGGGGACTTTGTTCTAGGAGGCACAATGCCAACTGGCAAAGAACAACAGATGTTGAAACCATGGGAACAAAGATGGGGCTTAATTCTCAAAGGTAAGACTATGGCATACATAACACTTCACAGACTGAAGTCTGAACTGCATTCTGGTGCTTCCTTCATCTGTCATTTAAACATGTCAATAAGAGTAATATCATCAGTATAATCCTATGCTCCAAGTCGAGGTTCTGTATACCATACCAAGGGTTAATTGCTAGATTTTGATCATCAGCAGAAAGGATTATTATTATTACATATAACTAGAGTTTAGGTTGTTTTACCTTTATTCAAAGTGGATTGTCTGTCCTGGTCCTGCATGTCACTGATGAGCTGCAAGGCAGAGAGCTGAGATTATTTGTATGAACCTCAAACCTGAAGATGGTGACAATAATCCAGTCAGAGTACATCCAAAGCTGCTGAGCAAACAGAATGCACTAGGTAATGCTTTGGTGTGTGTGGTGATTACTATGTCACATCTTGGTAAACCTGTCAGGGCAGGATCAATACATCACTTGCAAACAAGGTACTGATCCTGATCACACCAGCAGGTACAACAGTGAAATGTCACACCAACGTCTTCTGTTGGCCATTTCCTAACTGTCTTCACTGTGCTCACCTTGAGGGACCAATGACAACCTGAGAGTCCTGTCCGAGCCTAGTTATTGCACATTTTGGAGCGGTGGTAGAAATGTGTTGAATAAATGTAATCTGGTTAGAGAGTCACATATGTTACCAGCAGGACCTGTTACCATGACAATGTGTGAATTCATTTCACTGTGCTGCTTTCTGGTGTGACCCTGTACTAACTACAATTACTACACAGCTACCAGACACACAGATCGGCACATGGAGGGTTTGACTGATGATCATTAGCTGTAAAGAACTGAACACTGGGATTAATATCAAGTTTTAAGTGCTGCTCGTCCTTGGCAAAGAAATTGAGTGCATTATAAACTGAAATGTACATTTGAAAAAAGTACACTTCTGGTTACAACAGCGAAGGCAGAGCAAACACCTACGGAATATATCCGATACAGGACAAATACAGGCTGATATGACAGAGGGGTAAATCAAGGGGTGAAGTGCTTGAACAAATGGAGGAACAATGAGTGCTCTCTGGTGGTTGACAAGGTTAAGATGTTTATAAAAGATGAAATTGGACAACAGTTAAGACGAGGTGAAACGAGGGCAGGACCGGGGCAGAACCACCCAAATACCTTTCTGCTGTGACAGTCTTCACCATCAAGATAACCATCGTCGACGCCCAAGCTGCGCAGCCAGGCGGTGCTGTCAAAGGGCAGGGGGGGGATGGAGGGGGGGAAGGTGGGGGAGGGTTCCAAAGGGTAATAGGACTTAGGGAGGGGAGGCCTTGGGGGAACACTTTCCTAGATCACCATAATGGCAGGTGGGTGGGAGGAAGGGAGGGAGGAGAGAAAGGATAGGTGGAATAGAGAGTGCTGCACATCAGGAGTGACAATCAGCTAGGCAGAGCAGAGAGAGGGTCCCGCGTGAGGCCCACCTTCTCATTAGTTCCCTACAGTACACTGAAGAGGGCCACTTTAGTCATGTATATTTGAACAGCATTGGATGAATTGATAAATTGATAAATGAAAATGTATAACAATTGTAAAGCTATTTAAGAGAGAATGTATACTGCAGTCAGAAAGATCATTTAACTTGAAGCAGTTCAAGTGCCTCCTTAAGTAAACCAAACCATCATGCACAGTCATGCGAACAGATCAGCAGGAAACCTCACTTCCTACCATGAAAGGTTTTACAAAGGATTGAGAATCTATGAGAGAACATGCCAGCACAAGTGAACCCTTACAGTTCCACACCCTGGCCAAATATTCTCACTTCAAGACCCCCGCAGAGCAGCTCATGAAAGTGCTCTAAAACTGCCAAGTTAGATAACAGTGTGTCTGCAAAGGAAACTACAGACCCAATGGCTTACTTCAGCGTGATGCCAGGATGACGTTATGCAAAAGCAACATACACAAATAGTGTCAATCTCTTTACAGTATTACAAATCCAAACAGTTGTAATTGGATGTGGAATTGTAAGAATGAACTATTATGTGGTGGATTTATTTTTAAAGGTGGGTCTGCATGAACACTTTACTTGAGTGACTACTTGGGGATTCAGACTGTGTTAGAGTGCAGGCCACTGGATCAATGTGAAGTCCGCTCTGATTGTTGGGGTAAGTGAGGGGCCTGGCAGCTTGACATGATGACTGAGAAACTAGCTGACGATGGACTGGGGTGTCATGGCCAGCACTTTTTAAACAAGGTACTGAAGATGTTATAAGATCTGGGTTGTAGCATAATGATACAACATCAGTCCGATAAGAGTCCTGGAGAAGCAGGATCTGGGATTCAGGAATAGAAAAACATTTGTTGGAGGGCAGGCCTCCAGAGCCACCAGCTGAGCCATGATCCCAGCTGGACTCTGGATAGACATCCTTTCTGAGGCCAATCTTGACTTCTTGGCTGCAAACATTTGATGTTAACCAACCTACTTTCTGTAGGGCCGATACGGCTTGGACTGTGTCTGAATGCTGATTGTCCTGCCATTTTTCTTGGATATTCTCTCCTGACCTGGCTTTGGCTGCGTTTAAAGGTTGGTCAAAGCTAGAGTTAGTTCTGCAGTGGAAGTGTTGGTCTGTTTCCTCTATCACAGGGTCTAATCTACCCAAAGACTCCTCAAGGTTTTGTAAAACTACGGAGAGCTGAGGGAAGGTGTGTTCGTGGCTTTCACAACCACAGTAATTCATATTTTCTGCATGCAGGCATGTGTCAGGTTCCCGGTAACTTGTGGGTCTACATCTAGGCTTAGGGTCAGATTTGAAATGAGGGACTATACATGAATTGGGACGGGGTTTAGTGCTTGATTTTTTACGCACTTCAGGGATTGTTCTAGAGTCCGAGCATGGACCTGTACTAGGTTTTGGATTAGGGTGGGTCTCTGGCTGGGTGTGTCCGGTGCTTACCTCCGGGCCCAGCTGTTTGGTGGGGGAAGCCTGGGAGCCGGGCACTGGGGAGAAGGGGCTGAGTGGGCTGGTGATGCTTACTGAGCTCAGGGGACTGGCTGGACTATTGGTGCTAAAGGAGCCTGAAGCACCGCTGGCCACTGCGAGAGAAAGACAGGGAGGTGGGGTGGTAGTGATAAAGTCGTTAGAATATACACGATAGAGACACTGGTATTTAAACCAAACATGTGAATCTTTCCCCGCACCACTGTGTTACCTCTGTGCTTGGCTGTGTCAGTGCCTCTGGATGAGTTATTCTTGTGCAGTCCCTCTAACACATCCTGGACTCTCCAAAACTCTTTCTGGATGTGCCGACGAACCAGCTCGCTCTGCAAATACACAGACAAAGTCATATGAGAGAGGGAACGTTAACTACTATGTTTAGAACCCATTGAATGTGAGGACCATGGATCCAAAGTAACAGAAACTTTCTTTTCTGGAAGGAACCTTTGCTGACCTATTCTATGTTCTGCATTCCTGAGCACCAAAGAACATATTCCAATCATTTCTATTATGATGCAGGCAAAGTTCTAAGCAAGAGATATCTGATCATCTGGACAGAATATGAACAGACATATGAAGACATATGTTGTAAACAGTCATTCCAAATTCTCAAGGTATCTCTCTGGGAACATGCTTTTCTTTTCTCCTTATGAGAGAGCCTCTACCTGCCCTCCTGCGTTCAGCTGCTCCCAAAGATCTCCATGAATGGCATTGGCCTCATCCTCTAATGCTTCAAACTCCATACGAGTGGTGGTTAAAGCCTGAGTGAGACACAAATAAAAGCAGTCACTCAGCAAATGCAGTATTTATGAAAAACAAAGACCAAACTAAATATGTTACAATTTAAAGTTCAAGGCTCTTTACAACTCGGCCTTGTTCTGTGTTTGGAGGCGGTGTTCTGCAGTGACTTACACTGGAGGCCTGAGAGAGTTCCCCTCTGATGTTGATCAGTTGGTTCTGCAAAGTGTCCTTTTTGTAGTGCAGCTTTTCAATGGCCAATGGCTGGTTATGATACAGCTCCATCTCCTGATGTGTCCCAACCAGCGCCTCCTCTAGGCTGTCCTGGGAACAGCAAGCAGGAGAGGCAAGAGAGCAAGTGTTTATTGGAAAGGAGCTTCCTTCTCCTTTTTCCTCAAATTAAACAACAGGTGAAGAACTCTCAGGGATAAAGTATATTCCAGTTTAATAAAAGGGTTGTGGATTTTATTGGAAGAATACAAATTCAGTTAGCTTTCCAAGACATTTCTTAAACACATGGTATATTTTTGTGAAAATTAAGTACCTTGTCCATTCTCAGCCTGTGAACAACAGCCTCGTGGTCTTTCAGAATTCGGTTCTGCTCACACAGCCTACCCAAGAGTTTCTATTTTAGACAGGAAAACAGGTAATTATCACATTTGTATAGAAATAGATAACATGTATATATTACAAGCATAGGGCAAAAAGTATATGGACGTTAGGACATTTAACCCATACAGTATGAAATGACCGAGGAGTGTTCAGGTTGTTTCGAACCAAAAGAGCAATTTAAAAATAATCTGTTACAAGTGTTGCATTAATGATCGTTAATAACCAAACTGAGGAAAGATTTTCTTTGCGGAAATGGCTTTCTTCAGTCAGGTGGTCAGATCTGAGCAGGGTGTGAGTCTGTATAAATATGTTTATTGTGTGCATCAAGTGTCTCTTACGCTGGTTTCAATCTCGTTGAGCTTCAGTGTAGGATATAACTCTCTGCTGTAGACATCATGGAAAGGCGGCACCTGTTCAAGCAAACATTGATAACATTTTCTAAATCAACATTGATCCAACAGTGGCAAGACTAACTAGCCTAAAGAGAGGAAAGCAACATTCAATGTTTACTTATGTTCTTTATTCTGAAGAAAATAAAGCTTCATTTATTCAAAAAATCTGCGAGAAAATATAGCTTTGTTTGGTAGAGAAATAATCATCAGTCCTATAACAAAGACAAAGCTATTAGTAATTATTGTCAGGGCTAATTGTTCATGTTAGCATATGGCAGATGATTACGTTTTTACAAAATACAGCATTCCAAATCTGCAATCAGTAAATGGAGGGAGAAGAACTTCACTCTCACACCTGATAGAGACAATGTGTTGGCATACTGATAATGCATCCCTGCACATCGCCTCATTTACAGATGTCCAAGCTCTTTGGTTAATGTCTCAGAATGAAGAAATACATTGAAATATTTCATGCTAACATTTGTGAGTTATATACATAATTGATACAAAATAAAAGTAAAACCCCTCTACCACGACCTGAACACCGCTGCTGCATCAACAATGTGTCCACACAAGAACTTTGACCCAATGGGAATGTGAACATAATGTTGAACACAGTAATGCCTGAGGTGCTGTTTACATGAGAATGCAAACGGTTGTATCCGCTACTTTTCTCTTTCAGTAGCTACTGACCATGCTTCAGATGTTAGGGCAAAATCAACAGCTCCTCTACCACAACCATCAGCAACAAGTGGACATGGAGAACTACATGAACTACATGTTGCTAAATCCACCGCGGGGCATAAACAGAAGGGCAACCATGGCAACCATGTTCGGGGGTCTTCTTCGCTCGAGGATCTTTAGGTGTCACATGGGTGTCTGTTCAGTCTTCCACATTCCAGACAACATAGTCACACAGTCCAAGCATTTTCAGGGTCTCTTGAGGCCTCTTAAGGGCCCAGAAATACTCCAAAATAGACAAGGGACACATAAGGGAACAGCAGGACATACTGCCAACAGTTCTGTTAATACAACACTACGTTATTGGACACCTGTATTCTGCGCTTCTTTTCTGCATATATACGGTTCACACAGTCATAAGATTATGGCTGAACATCGTCAAATATATGCAAATGGTTCCTAGCAGACATGAGTAGATGAGACAATTAATGTCACACAGATCATCCAAGCAAAAGCACATATTATGATATGAGCTTACAAATGAGTAATGCAGACTATGAAACTGTTTGACTGTGAGTGATATTATAGACCACATGCAGACAACACAAGGACTGAAAAAAGAGAGGCAGGCTTGGGTATTGAATATCTATCTATATACACTGGATATACTGTATATATATAAGACTTATTGTCTAGAGGTCTCAGCAGGCCTCAGTACATTGGGACTAAATTGGACTAGACTGGACAAACAAACAGTGGATTAGAAGTTCCATAATTATTCTCAGAGTCAAAAATACAATCCAGAAGACAGTCAAGCAGGAAAACGGAGTTAATAATTGAGTTGTGATGAAGGGCTGCTCGCTGAAGCCTGCCTCCCTGTGGGTCTCTCCTGTCTTACTTGTACACAGAGCTTTGCTGCTGAGGACGAGCGCTTCACCATTCGAGTAACCGTGCCAATTAGATGGCTTCCCTGGAGCACCTGAAGATTTAGCTCAGATTACAGAGACCTGACAACAAGTGGACAGGATGACTGAGATATACTTTGTTAAGGTAAGCTGAAAACATTTATTTAAAACGACTTCAAGGGCAAGCATCCTTTAGAAGGAAAGAGAACATCAGCTAGACACAAGACTAATATAAGGAATAAACAAGGGAAGGAACACCATACGCTGGGCCACACTGACTGGGAATAGCAGCATGTAAATGAGAATCAGCTCTGTGTGTTTGTCCTCTTACCTGCTGGTCTAAGTAATCCAGGTTACGCTGGAGCTGAAGGTCTAACATGTCCTCCTGAACCAAGCAGCAGTAACAGCAACACACATGAAAATCACACAGACTGTACAGACAGAAGTATTTCAGCGGAGACAGCATCAAGCAAATCACCCAACCAGCCTCCCAAGCACACAGGGTCTTGAGCTCCTGGCCCTACGGCTGGGTCATTCAGAGCTCCAGAACCTTCAGTATGTAAGTAAGTATGGGTATGCTGAGGCAGCAGAGTCCAAATGCAGAGAATCTTCAAAACAACAGGCTCTCGTTTTAGTTTTTTACAGCGTCAGGTTGGATTTACAAAGGTTTTCCTCAGCAGGTGGAGTTTGATCAATTGTTTTTATTTTATTAGGTAAGTACAACGTTTCTGTTGTGAACGTCCACCCTGATCATTCTTCAGCCATCCACTAGTCCATGACCTTTGACCTCTACCAGCAAAGGAGGATAGTTTATAGTTATTGTACCAAACAGGGTTGTGCAACTGAAGGCAGTTATAGTCCCTTGATGACTCTTCATTTAGGAGATCAAAATGATCATAAACCATGTTGAGCTCATCTGGCAACATTGACTTACACAACCTTGGGGCACTGATATCCTGGATTGCCTGCAACCTATCTTTGTGTTGAGTTTCCTCCAGCTTCAGCTCCTTTATGCCAGCTCTCAGTCTCGTTCTGGCAGTGATGTATGCTTCCATGTCATTTTTCCGAAATGTAGCTTTTTCTTGATCTTCCCTTCTCATTTCATCCTGGTCTTTAGGTTGGGGGATGAGTCGATGGTCCACTGATAAGATGCTGATATCTGTTACACTCATTTTTTGTGTGTGAGTTCTCCTCCCAGGCAGGCATAATGTGTTGGATAAAGTGGGAGAATTAGGTCAAGTAACAACAACCAAGCAAACTCCATCCACTGAGGAAAAGGACTTGGGGTAAGATTATTTTGGTCAAACTGCCATTTTCGAGTGAATAAACAGTAGGTAGAGGTCAAGCTCAAACACTGCTGCTTACTTATCAAAATACCTTATGTATAGCTTTACAAAATGTGCCTCATAATACTTTCCATCGATCACGAGTGTAGGTAGGGGATCCCATGGAGGTTACTTGTCTCTTTCATGTAGTCATGTTGTTAATATGTAAACTCTCACAAACACATTGATTCATCCATTTGCGCATAACAGCATCCCCAGCCCCATATTAGAGACAGGACAGCAGCAGAGGAGAAGAAGAAACACAGGTCGGGGGAAGGACAGACAGACAGATGTAAAGCAACATACACGTGTGTCTACAGGTTTAGAGTGTGTTAGATTAGAGTCAACTTTATTGTTATTGCACAGAGTACAGGTACTAAGACAACCAAATGTAGTTAGCATCTAACCAGAAGTGCAAACATGCATTAGAATACACTAGTGGTCCACATCCCTAGGCCAAACCCTGACACAGCTGAACATCTGACAGGGTCGATACAGATATAGAGAGCCAGCTAATATAACCTACTAGTCCTTAGAGACTGCTGATCATGCTCACCCTGGCCTGACACCAATACCCCCCCCCCCCCATTCCCCCTATTACAAGTGTTGTACTGTTGATGTTGTACTGTTGATTCAACTGCCATAACTACTCTAGACTGTGCCTAGCACCAGAACTGTGTGTGTGAGTTATTAGTACAGCATATTAGCAGAACGTACCATTTTATTGTGGATGGAAGGGGATACAGGGTAGTTGTAGTGGTGTAATCCTTGGCTTAAGGACCTCCTTTCACCAGGGTAGTCATACTGAAGGAGGGAGGGAAGGTAATAAGGAAAGAAGGAAGGGATGAATGGAACGAAGAACGAATGAAAGTTGTTAGAGTGGAGGAAGATGAAAGCTAAACATTCATCGGTTATTCTCTCTTTCAGCCTCAGTGACAATCTTTTTATTCTGCTGAAGGGCCTTATGTCTTTCCCTCAATGAACGTTTTAATTTATTAGCTTTCCTAAACTCAAAACCTTAATTTATTGTACTAGGAAAACGTAATAAAAGCTTGTTACCATGAAATTAAGATATTGAATCCCCTACGCAAGAGTCGTGGATTTAACTAAAACCACTATAAGTGAGTTGTGGCCTGTGAAAAGAAATGGTCTAGTTGTGAGGTGGCAGTTACTTCTACATCCACTGTATGCTTCTGCAGCGATCACTGCTTTACCTTTGGGGAGCTCAGAGACCTCCGCAGGCTGTAGACCGAGGGGTCAGCGTAGATCACGTCGTCCCTCAGCCGGGCCGGGAGCCGGTCGAAGCGAGCGGAGGGCGAGCGGCCAGGCGAGGCGAAGCTGTGCTGCATCGGGGAGTAGGGCCCCCCACAGGACGAGGACGGGGACCTGGGGACAGACCTGGAGCGGGGCTGTACAGACAGACGTCTCATGGATTTTTCCATTCCACCAAAGTAGGCCGGCCCCCATTGGTCCCGCTGCATTGGGGCTCCATACAGCTGATGGGGTACGTCCCTCAGTGAGTGCCGCTTCTCCTCCACGGTCCAGCGCGGGTCGTATCCCCCCATAGCAGAAACAGAGCAGATACTGTCTGGTCGGACCCCTGGCGGGTATAGAGGGCACTCCTCCATATACTGGGGGCCACCAGGGTAGCCATAGAAGCCCGCCAAAAGCCCCTGGTTTACTGCGTAGTAATGAGATGGGCTGGAAGGAAGGACAGGAAGGTTTAAGAAATGTTTAGCCTCCGAATGAGACTACATGTGTTCTGTATCCTGAGTTTCATTTCACATCACCCTACCATAACTTGTATTAACCTTTAAGTGAGTTTCATCACAGCAATAGGTTTTATGAAAAGATCTGCTCATGATCTTTAAGTAGCAAAAACGTTCCAGTCCAACAGCTCCAGCTGGATTGATCGTCCCCTTGTGTATTAAAGTTGCAGGTTATAAACTGTGCCTGCGATTGAACCTGCAGTCACTTTGTGTGGAAATATTGTGCCACTATAACATCTTCAATAAGACCAAAGCATGTATTTTCCTGTCTTGAGAAAATATAAAAAATATAAAAAATGTGATTACCAGAGACTAAAACCAGAGGTGTTCTAACGAATAAGGGCTTTGAAAGTCTGTCAACCCTGAAGGTAGGTGCAAGGCCAGAGGTGTAAAGTAAGTACATTTACTCAAGTACTGTACCTAAGTACAATTTTGTGGCACTTTACTTGAGACAAATATGTAGACATTATATGATTGTGAAATGAGCCAATCTTCGCATAAATATATCTGCATAATGAGTACTTTTACTTTTGGTACTTTAAGTATATTTAGATGCCAATACTTTTGTAACTTGAGTAACATTTTCAATGGAGGACTTTTAATAGTAACAGAGTATTCCTACACTTTGGTTCTTCTACTTTTACTTAAGTACAACATCTGAGTACTTCTTCCACCTCTGTGCAGGGCTTTGATAATAATATTTCTAGATCGTACTGTATCAAAAAAAAAAATTAACAATCACATGCAGAAGGTGGTAGAATGTTGATATGATCACATAATTGTATATGGCGCACAGTACAGTATATCCCAATGACCGCTAAAGCATGATCTGAAGCTAGGAGCAAGAACAACGCTGAGATAGAGTGTAGAGAGAGTGAGGGTGAGAGGGGGGGGGGGGTTCTGGTCTACCTGTTAAGGTCCTCCTCGGAGGCCATGCCTCTTCGCTGGTTGACCCAGTGCTGCAGCTGGGTCATGGAGCTCTTCCTCTGAGCCACCCTCTCTGGAGCCGTCCTGGGCACGAAGCCCCTCCTCAGCACAACGTTCTCCTGCTGCTCCCTGCTGTCCTGCGGGGGGCATCCCTCCCACTCTGGGTGGCCCTGGGGGGCATGATGTCCAATGGGACTCCTGGATAGAGGGGGTTTGCTGTTCCGAGGGCCGTTGTTGCCACATCCATTTGGATGTGGTCTTGGATGAGAGGCGGGGTCCGGACCTGTTCTCCCCCCTCCATCCTCACCTTCTCCTTGTCTTCCGTTATTATTTTTTCCCTCCTGAACGGAGCAGGGGGTGGAGGGTGGGGGTGTCTCCAGGCTGTTGACCCCATTGGCCTTAGGGTGTGGGGGGGGGTCACTGACAGTATCATTGTGTGTTTGTGTGTTTGGTGCCTTGGTCACCATAGTGTGCTTTGGATCCACTGTGTGGTTTGTTCTGTGAATGTGAAGAAAACAGAAAGCATGAGAATAGATTGACTGTTTTTGTTTGTTTCAAAACGGCCATTTGAAATCAGAAAATGTAACAGCAGGTCAAGTATCTGATCAGTAACCATTTCTGTATTATATTATTATGAAATCTGAAATATGTAGACCATATTCAAGGAATAAGTATGATGTAGAATAATTGAAGCTGTAAATACCAACAACTGTCTTATTGCCATATTGCAGTTAATTATAGTCTCTCTGACAGCACCACCAGAGGGCAGCAACAACCTCAGAGTAATACTGCTTCATTCCTTTAAAGTGGACCTATCATGCTATATTTGAAAAATATATTGTAGGGCCATACCTATATAAAACATTTTTTTTTCAAAATACCAAACAGATCTGCTCAAACCCCTCTTTTGCAGCCCTGTTAGAGAAACGCGGATCTTAGGTCCTTAGCTTGAAGAAAAAAAAAGAAGAGGAGGCGGAGCTAATGCCTGATCAGAATTCTGCTGGAGATAAAGTTAAATTCTGCTGTGATAAAACACCATCCTGTTTAAACCACGTCAAGGATTTTTTAATTTCCTGCTTTTTAAACACATGTGCTCTACAGTACAGGTTAGCTCTGAGTGTTAGCGAGGCTTGCTAATGTAAACAAAGACGAGATTACGTCCAAAACACGTCAGGCATTGTTTCTGATAGCAACTTTCTGTGGGTCCGCCGACGTCACAGCGGATGGACACGTCACAGCGGATGGAAATCTGTATCCTTTTTCACCCGTTTTTAAAAGATTTGGGTACGAAGGAAAAGAGAGAGGGTTTTATTTTCTGACGCTGCGTGAGTTCCCCGACGCACCGGGGACACATATTTATGTGTAAAAGACATCACAAAGTGCATTTTGCATGATAGGTCCCCTTTAAGATATAAATAGCCCATACTACCATTAGGGGAGCGCTGGCTCAAATGTAACACTTTTTTCACGCGGTGTGTGTGTGAGAGCAGCACCTCTGTGACGGCTCACTCGGGACCGCTGCAGCCTGGCTCATGGCTCTGATCCACTGCTCCTGGTCCTCATGGCTGTCTGCGCTGAAGTAGTAGGTCCTGGTCCCAGCGTGCCCCGCCTGTATGCAAAACACAACGGGATCCTTTAGCTCCCCTTCCTCACCGTCCTCCCTCTCACACCTCACCTGCGGGGGGAGACAAACAAAGGAAAGGTGAGTTAGTGGGCACACCATCAGGCTCCTCATCATACTAACCATAAAGTGGCAAAAAAGATCAATACCTCCAATATCTTGAATCGTATTGTAACCACAATATCAGTCAAAATGATCTCAATGAGTTATTTCTTCCAATTAGTGCAGCCATAGTGAGCACTGAACTACTGTAAAATAAGGAAGTGCTTTTAAAGCTGTGATTGACGTTTGCAGCGGATAGTTTGAGGGTCTGAGGATGGATTCTGTAGACCACAGATAAAAAGCATATTTAGGCATTTTTTATTTCTAATATTAGGCTGTGTAAATTCTGTTGACTATATAATAATACTTTTACACTTTACTGCCGTGTTTCCAGCCTGTCTGACACCCAGATGTCAGCAATTAGCTTGAACATCAGCCAGCAGGTAAGATCAATCACCCCCCCATTAGCTGGGGAAATATGAGTCAACTACGTGACAAATAGCGGAACAGCGCTAAGTGAAGAGAAGGTGTGAACATTACTTTTTTGCTATTTAACATTGAGTTAGCTTACCATCTTTCCTCTAACTCCCAATTTCTCATCATAACCATGAGCAGGCACTACGCCTTTTTAATGTACATATCGATAGGAACGTTTTTATTTCCTCTATTTAAACGAAACCGTTAAAACCCTTTGTATCTACCCTGCTCAGTTCTAATGCTTTGAACAGCTTCTCATTAGAGTTTCAAAACATTCTAGGGTTTGTCGTGTGATTACAATGGCCGTGTCTCAATTCAGGGGCTGCACCCTTCGGAGGCTGCATTTGTAAACCGCATACGTCACTTCCGCCGAAAGAAGGCTGTCCCAATTTTTTAAAAGACGAGACTCCTCCGAATGCGGCCCACGAATGCAGCCTTCTTTTCCCGGATTTGAAGGATACATCTGATGTATCCTTCGCGGTCTACCATATCCCAGGGTGCAATACGCGCTGGGGAAGAGTGAGTTTTTTTCAAATGAAATGGCTTCCGGTCTCCCCAGCAGAGTGGATTTAAAAGCAGCAGCAAGCGGAGGAATCACTAATAAATGTGAGTATTGAGTTTTAACTTACTTTAAATTAACTAATGTCACACACGTCAAACCCAAGGAGCATTAAAACGTACATTTCCGTTAAATAATACAGATACATACGTGACGTTTGTGACGCTAACTAGCTAGCTGGACGTGCTGCACTGTTGGTTCACACTTGTTTTTAATTCAATTCAGAAGTTTACTAAAGTCATACAGAGGCTCTGTTATAGATAAGTTATACTTTATAGTACATAGACCAAAGTGAAAACATTTAGACCGGTATAGCCGACAGTACGGTGGGATTTATAAAATGCTACCCTGACGTGTAGCTGCTGTTTGCTTTATTTATTTCTCTGACATGATGCAATGTTTTACTGTTTATTAAACTTTGGGACAACATTACAACTTTTTTATTCAGCTCATGCTGCTTTGAGGTAGGGCTAAAAAAAAGCCTATTTTAAATATTTCCACCAGATTTAAAAGTCAAGTCAAGATCCTTTTCAGCTTGTAAGCTAATTTGCTAGCAGGCTACTGGAGCAGCGCAACCTGAACAGCGCAACCGAGCAGCGCAACCAAACAGCGCAACCGAACAGCGCATATCACGTGACGTAAATACGAAGCGCTCTGTAGGCTCAGCCCGATCTCACCAGTCTGCGTACAAATGACACGACTTTGCAAAGTCGTGCAATAGATACGCAGAAGTCCGTTTTTGCTGATACGCCCACGTTACGTTTGTTATGAATGTATGTCAAATACGTTTTTTTTCTACAATTTCCTCCCACGTTACGTTTGTTGTGAACGTATCTTAAATGTGTTTATTTTCTACATATCTTTGCCATTTATTTAACCCTAACCATAACCCAATAAGCTGCTGTGTCGTTTATTGCACCGCAAACATTAAAACTGTCATTGGAACGGCGATCAAGCCTGAAGCCACAGAGGTCTTTGTTTTAATGTTTGAGGTGCAATATCAGCGTATCATATGCACGCAAAAACAGAGTTCTGCCTATCTATTGCACGACGTGTAAAGTCGTGTCATTTGTACGCATTCTGGTGAGACCAGTAGGCTAGACCGTCTCATTTCCAACCCGGTATCACGGCAAGACGTGAACATGTGACGATTTACCATGCTGGGAGACGTGAATATGTCACGGTTTCGTCCCTTCAAACGTGACCGTTACACGGTATTGTTAACAGTGGAGAAATACCCGGAAGTGCCAAGGAAAGGCTCTACCGCGCCTATTGGTCGGTTTTTATTGTCAAAATTAGATGTTTTTTATTTATTTTTTAATCCTCACACTCGATTTCGCCGATTTTCTTGTTGCCCTAGCTGGTCGACACCTCTTTTAGCAGAAACAAAGGCTACATTCATGTATTAAATCGATGTTAATCCATGTGTGTGGATCAGAGACTGTGTGGATGTGGAATTAACGGATGTGACGTTATGCGATTGGCAACGCAATGTACAAACTCTTCAACTACAACCCTAATTATATTTTAAAACATGTTGAGAAGGCCTCACGAAATACTTTAATATAAATTCAAATGTAAATGTGAAGGGATGTGTGTAATGTGGTGAGATTGACATTATTCATCCACGGATCTATGGGTTGGGGGGG
>CALSBZ010041039.1:289191-319073 GCA_943591055.1 Gobionotothen gibberifrons
CAAACCACGCCCCGTAAAAGTCTGAAATGTTTTGTAGAGCCGCCATTGTATTATCCTCGCATTAGCATTATTAGCATTAGCATTAGCCCTGCGCAGAAACGCAGAGAGACTAACTTATGACAACACAAAATAAAACATGGGAGCGGTGGAGATGAGGAGGTGTTGGCGTTCTGGCCGTTTACTCGGAAGGCTTCAGTAGAAGCTGCTGGGAGTCCCAGCAGCTTCTACTGAAGCCAGTCCCCAACTCCGGGGACTTCCGGCCGGGGATTTTCGGCGGCAGTATACGCCGTGAAGTTGTTTGCGGCCTGCCAGTAAACCCAAAGCAGAAGAAGAAGAAGTGACGTCCCCCAGGGACTTATTTCCGGTGTGAACGCTATCTGTATTTAGTGCCCTGGGGTATTAAGTGCCGCGGCACTAAGTGCCGGGAACTAAGTACAGCAAAGTACTCGGTGTGAACGCGGCTAATGAGGTATGATTCCTCCCATTGGAGAGTTGCATATTTGGTGTATATTGAAGACAATTTGTATAATTTGTTTTCCAATAACAGGGTAAGCCACAGAGAGGCTGTAATGTGTGTTTAACAAATGCACACAGAATCACAATGCCTGGAGACAGCCTGTAAAACATAACCCAGACAACAAAAGTCCTGTCCTTTTTCTCTTGGTGCCCATTTCTTGGCCCTCGGTCTCTGCTGGCATAGTAATCACAGTGGTAAACTGCATAGTCACAAATTCTTCTCCCATCACTCCCTCTTTCTAAGCCTTCTTGTTCAAAACACAGCTGGGCCAGGCAGACATCGAGCAGGAACAAAACAGACGTGTTCAGAATAAAGAGTGCAGCCCCAGCACAGGAGGAATTTACTTCACAACATGAGAGAAAAGAAAAGCATGGGCTTAAACTAGAAAGCAAGTTTAAGATCAGAATCTTAACCTGAAAAATGTAGTTAAACGGTTCCAAGAGAAAGAAAGATAAAGAGACAAAGAACTGTGCATTATATCTGCAGAAAAGAAACATATTTGTCTTCCATTGTTATAGTCTATCACTGTTTTCTTTGCACATATTCTGGGACTCTGTTGGTTTTAAAGCTGGACTCCTGCATAAGGTTATTGCTCGTGGCTCTGATGTAGAGCACAAGCAGAACGGACAGCAGCTAACAGAGAACAGACCCACAGTGTTCTTGAGTCATTGTGATCCTGGAATCCTCTTCACACAGTGGCGTTTTCTCCCGAAGGCTGACAATAGCTGTCTTTTCAGACCGTGATGTCATTTTAATTAAAAAAACTACTTATTTTAGTTTGGTTAACTCTTCTGTGCTGCCCTTTCTCCCCTTTAGAATATTTTACCAAGAGTGAAACAACGGCCCTCTAATAACTGTTATGCTGAATGGTGGTGAATCACGGTATTGCAATCCGTGTTTCACCACCATTGGTGCCCTAAGAGTAAGAGACAGGTCATGTGACCTGTTTTGACCCCCTTAAAGACTCAAAAACAACACGGAAAATAAATTGTTGGAGCTATATAATTGTTTATATTATTTAATAATTAAAGATGTATTTTGTCGCATGTGTATTAGCTGTAATTAAACTAGTGATGTTCAGAAGAACTAGGAACGACTATGGAGCTCAATGTGTATGAAAAACAACACTGAAACAAGGTATGCTTTCCAAAACAAAATATTTGTATTCAAGATATCAACACGTTATCACATTCACATGATTATTTTTCTGGGGTTGTGCCAAGTAAAGGCAAAAGACAAAACAAAAAGGTTCCCGGGGTAAAGTTAATTCATTTCCGTTTGTTATGTTAATTTCAGTTCAATCCTACCACACACCATGTGGCAGGGAGAGTAGGTTTATTCCAATCTTAGCTCGCCATCAAGGTCCAGAAAGGTCATCAGGTGCGGCAAGCACCTGGCAAACAAAACATATCCGCACAAAAAACCTGACCTGTAAAAGGTCACAAGGAATAATTAGTATCTTTCCTTTAAGCACTTAAATAAAAATAAATCTCTCAAATAAAATAAATACATCTCTTGTATAAATAAATCTCTTATAAAATAAATAAATCTCTTGAATAAATACATTTCTGGTTGTACAACATTTCTATATCCCTTTGTATACAAAACATTTCAATTAAATTCAGCCAGTAAACAGCCAAGCAATACTTCAGGGCTGATAGCCAAAAGCCCACAAGGTTGTACTTAAAGTAATATGGGTCAGTGAAGACCCATGCATAGGATATGTCTGTGTAAAATACTAACAGCATGCTAACCGCTAGTTGCTAAGCTAACGGGAGCTATATATATGTACATTTCCATTGAAAATGCTAACTGCTAGCCGCTAAGCTAGCGGGGCACGTTCCGGGCAGTTTTCAATAATTCTAAACATTTTAAATGCATTCTGCGAACACAAGAGTCACCGCTGATTGCAGCAATTGTTAACAAAACATGAATCGTTGAGAAATCGTGGAGGGATCACTGTGTGTAGCATGTAGCATCAATGTAGCAACTAGCATCACAAACGCCGACCAGCAAAGGAAGCGGAAGTGACCTGACTGCTATTTATACTGAGCTAGGGGAGCCTGCTAGGACCGACTGTGTAGTGTGTTTTTAACCTGGGTTACAATTGACTTGCTGTTTTTGTTTATACTGAATGTATTATTATCGAGTGCTGTTATTTAAGTGTGTTAAAGTAGTTGTTATGCTTTTATTTTGAAGGCATGTTTGGGCACTGGGAGATTGTATATTGGAGACAGGTGGTGGGAGCAGAGCATCCATGGAGCAGAGCATGGACGTGCACAGACATGTTGGGGGGCGGGTGCTCAAGTGAGAAAAAAGGGCACTTCCCATAATCATTTCAAAAAAAGTGTTTTAAAACAAAAAGTTAAATATAGTTGCACATCTCTGACTTACTGACCAATTTACACTCTCAACTTTACAACTCACCCTCACACTCAGGCAATTGTTTAATACTCAACAGAATTCTACAAAATAATCAGCTAACACAGAGACAATGGTCTTCTTTAGTATTCACAATGCACAAGAGCAGACAACAAACTAGAACATTTAATTGTTATTAAATGAGCAGCCAAAAATCTAAATTATGAAGTTACTGTTTAAGGACATTACAGGCACAAAGATCGTTTTTCTGGTCTATTTTGCTTCCATGTTTTCTTTCACTCTAAGAGTCTAAGCTAATCTGCATATTTAAACATAACATTTCAGGGGGAAATACTGACTTGACGTAAGTAACTATCTGGGGAAGTTGTGAGGTGTTTTTTTGTTTTATCCTTTTCACCTGCAATGCCTTGGTAACTGCATGCAAATTAGCGCATTTTAATTAAGCCTAGTTAACGCCTAATTTGCATATGAACGTGGTGATTGTTGTGATGACGTTATTAGATACACATATTACTGTATTCACTTTAAGTGTCTCCCCTTAAGTACAGTACATTAGCCTGTATGCCCATGATACATTGTCTTAGCTAAACCTTGAGCTAACTTATCCATTAGCTAGTAGCCATACCATAGTTAACTATATTTGTTATTGTCTTTTAGCTAATTAGCTGTAAACTCGAGGCAGTTTAGTAATTTGTTCATCACCACTCACCTTCAAAATAAGCCAAGAAAAGCCGGCATAACATGGCACAGTAAAGTGGGAGGTGCTGCTACCTGTCTGTCTGAAGTGACTGCCGACGACTGTCCGCACCGCTGTGCAGGAGACGTGGAGGGAGGGAGGGAGGGAGAGCTATGGAACTTCACAGTCTAATATCGCGACCTGATATTTTAATTTTGTATTCAATCAATATATTTTGGAAAGGGAAACTGTGCGCAAACAGCAGTAGGGCACTTTCTCTGGAGGAAGAAAAAGGGCAGGGGCTCAAGCCCACTTTGATGTCAATAGCCGCGTTCACACCAAGTACTTTGCCGTACTTAGTTCACAGCACTTAGTTCCCCTATGGAACTAAAGCCGATCGCGTTCACACTGTTATAAGTTCCCTAAGGGAAGATTACGCAAATGAGCCGCTGACGTCACTTCGTCTTCTTCTGCTTTGGGTTTACTGGCAGGCCGCAAACAACTTCACGGCGTATAGCCTACTGCCACCCGGAGTCCCCGGCCGGAAGTCCCGGAGTCCCAGCAGCTTCTACTGAAGCCTTCCGAGTAAATCGCCAGAACGCCGACATCTCCTCATCTCCACCGCTCCCATGTTTTCTTTTGTGTTGCCATAAGTTAGTCTCTCTGCGTTTGTGCGCTGGGCGAATGCTAATGCTAATAATGCTAATGCGAGGATAATCAAATGGCGGCTCGACAAAACATTTCAAAGTTTTACGGGGTGTGGTTTGCAATTCGCCCAGCCCAATCAGAACTGGGGCACTTTTTTCCCCCATGAGAGTACCACCTCTCAGCAGGCACTAAAAATGGGGCTAAAAGTTCCCGGCACTAAGTACTCTTTTTGGTGTGAACGCGACATAAGGGGTACTAACGGAACTAAACGGGAAAAGTACTCTGGTGTGAACGTGCCTTATGTGTGCACGTGCCTGGAGCAGAGCACCAGTATGGCATGTGTGTATGAGGGGCCGTGTAGGCCAAAATTCAAACTAACCTCGCACACACACTACTTAAAACATCTGGCCTTGCACACACACTACTGAAACACTCTTACATTCACTACTGAACACCTCACACACACACTACTGAAAAGATCTGGCTTGCACACACACTATTGAAATACTCCCGCATTCACTACTGATCACCTCACACACACACAACTGAAAATTAAGCCTCACACATACGCAACTGAAAATTAACCTCACACACACACACTATTGAAATCCTCTCACATTCACTACTGAACACCTCGCACACACACTACTGAAAATTAACCTCACACACACGCAACTGAAAACATTTTACTGAAAGGTTCTCAGTAGGGAATGTGCATGTGTTTCACCTGTGTGTGTGAGGGGGATTCTTGCTGTAACGGAAGTCATTGTAATGAAACGGAAGTCATTGTAATGAAACGGAAGTCATTGTAATGAAACAGAAGTAACAAAGAACAATACTGCAGTGATACAGTAGGTGGCGATAATTCTCGTCTACCGTAATTTCCGGACTATTAAGCGCACCTGAATATAAGCCGCACCCACTGAATTTAAAAAGAAAAAGTATTTTGTACATAAATAAGCCGCACATGTATATAAGCCGCAGGTGCCTACCGGTACATTGAAACAAATGAACTTTACACAGGCTTTAAGGAAACACGGCTTGGAACAAAAATAAATAGGCCTTTAAACGAAACACGGCTTACGTGTTTCGTTTAAAGGCCCACTCATTTCGTTAACGAAACACGGCTTGTAACACACATAAATAGGCCCCCAAACGAAACACGGCCTGTTTCGTAAAAAATAAATAGGCCTTTAAACGAAACACGACTTGTTTCATCCAAAGGCGTATTCACCCCCGTTACAAGCGGCGGAAACACGGCTTGTAACACAAATTTAAAAAATAGCAGTAAACAGTAGCCTACCAAGAAAGTCATTGGTCACTATCTTCTTCCTCCTGTGCACTGAAACCACTGAAGTCATCTCCTTCGGTGTCGGAGTTGAATAGCCTCAGAATTGCTTCATCCGATGTTGGATCGTTTTCATTGTCGCTCTCGTCACTTTCATCCGGAGGCAAATTCCCCGCTGAGCTCATGCTGCTCTCTTCAACACGCAGCAGTCCAGCCTTTCGAAACCCGTTGATGATAGTGGATTTTTTGACAGTGCTCCACGCTGTCAGGACCCACTGGCAGACTTGACCATAAGTTGCTCTTCGCATGCGGCCAGTTTTAGTGAAGGATTTCTCCCCACTTGTCATCCAAGCCTCCCACTGAACACGGAGCGCCACCTTAAATGGCCGATTTACACTGATGTCGAGTGGCTGCAAATACTTTGTTGTGCCCCCAGGAATCACAGCTGGAATTGAGTTTGTCCTCTTGATGGCTTCTTTCACAGAATCTGTTATGTGGGCCCTCATGCTGTCCAACACGAGCAATGCCTTGTTCTTGTGAAAGAATCCTCCCGGTCGCTTGCCGTAACACTCCGTATGCCATTCATGCATTAGGTCTTCCGTCATCCATCCTTTCTTGTTGACTTTCACAACAATTCCTCTCGGGAATGTTTCTTTTGGCATCGTCATGCGTTTAAAAATCAACATCGGTGGAAGCTTTTCTCCCGATGCCGTGCAGCTCAGAACACAGGTGAAGTGCGTTTTTTCATGCCCAGTTGTTTTCAGCGTGACGGATGATTCGCCTTTCCTGTTGACAGTCCGAGTGAGAGGCAGGTCAAACGTCAGAGGAACCTCATCCATATTTATGATGTTGTGCGGGCCGATGGAATGCTCCGCTATCTTTGCGTGTATTTGTGGAAGTTTGAAACTTTTTCCTCGTAGTCGGGAGGGAGCTGCTGACACAGACTCGTCCGTACCCTGATGGACAGGCCTTTACGTCTCATAAATCTTAGACACCACGATGGTCCACCTCTAAAATCCTCAAACTTCATTGCGGTGGCGATTGTTTTGGCTTTCAGTCGGATCTGCACAGTTGAAACACCTCGGCCGTCTGCTCTCTGTGTGTTGACCCAATCTTCGAGCTCATTTTCTAGTTCGGGCCATCTGCTTTTCTTCCCTCTGAAAGCTTTTGTTGTCTTTTTGCACTGAGTCAGTTCATCACGCTGCTGTTTCCAACGTCTTATCATCGACTCATTAAGGCCAAGCTCCCGTGCAGCAGCTCTCTTTCCTTTTCCAACAGCCAGATCGATCGCCTTCAACTTGAAAGCTGCATCATATGCATTTCTCCGTGTCTTTGCCATGATGAGGGTGACACAATGACTACCGTAATCAGAATGATGGAAAGTTTGAGCGCGCTCGATTTACGTCACATTATGTTATTAGTTTTTTGCTCATGACGCTTGTGAAAGCGGGAAAATCCATAAATAAGCCGCGTCCTTGTATAAGCCGCGATGTTCAAAGTGTGGGAAAAAAGTAGCGGCTTATAGTCCGGAAATTACGGTACTCTGTTTGGAAGTCACCATTGAAGAAGAAGAATGAAACAGAAGGTCCAATAGACAGGCGAAGTCCCTCCCCTTCCGGTTGAGCTCCATGGGACCTTATTTCTGAAAAGTTATGCATTGAAGTCAATGGAGAGAGAAAGATTATCTTTCGATCTCGTTTGAATTGTGCCACAAATTAGACATATGATGTTTGTCAATTTAAAAGATAATTTTGCATGTCAAAAAAATGTAAATGTTTTAAAACTGTGAAGTAACACATTTGTTTGTGTGAAACGCTGAATGAACTACATCTCCGATCTAGCAGAACAACACACGTCACCAAGATGGCCGTCACTACTGTCTTGTCAACAAAAGGATAGACTACCCTCACTATCACCACAATGAAACACGTCCAGAAGAATGTCATGCAAAGCTGCCTGCCTGCCTTCCTTTGATTCTCTCTGAACTGCCTGGTCTTTTTAATGTTTAATGTCAACCATTTGTACAGATAGCGTGAAGTAGAAAAGATCGCAGATGCTAATGTAGCGTTAGCATTTCTCCCCCGGGCTTAAATTGTGTATTATAGAATGATCACACCGGTGACAGTACTCTTCAAAGGGTTCACGAAATATGACTACTACTCTTACTGTTTAACATGTTGGGTTACTTAATGTTACTTCATGTTAAGGCTAATAAAAATGACAAGGCTGTAATGTTAACTAACGCGCTAGCTACTAGCTAGGTAGCTAACTTGATCCTCCATGGGACCTTATTTCTGAAAAGTTATGCATTGAAGTCAATGGGGAGAGAAAGATTATCTTTCGATCCCGTTTGAATTGTGCCACGAATTACACATATGATATTTGACAATTTAAAAGATAATTTTGCAAGTAAAAAAAAAAAGAATGTGTCGTAAAACTGTGAAGTAACACATTTGTTTGTGTGAAACGCTGAATGAACTACATCTCCGGTCTAGCAGAACAACACACGTCATCTTATCTTAGCTTAGCCAGCGCCATATAGATAGATTCTATCTATATGGCGCTGATCTTAGCTATCTCTTAGTGGAGGAAAACAGTTATGACATCACTTACGCGACTCTGGGATTTGTAGTCTTTCTAGTTGCGTATTTTTCATAGTCTTATATTTCAACAGTTTTACGACAAACTGTGACTTTTTTGACATGGAAATTATTATTTAAGATTGACATACATCATATGTGTAATTCGTGGCACAATTCAAACGGGATCGAAAGATAATCTTTCTCTCTCCATTGACTTCAATGCAAACTTTTTCCGAAATAGAGAGGCGAAGTCCCTCCCCTTCCGAGGGAGCTCATGGGACCCCGGAAGCGGAAACATATACATTGAAGTCAATGGAGAGAGAAACGTTATCTTTTGATCCCGTTTGAATTGTGCCACGAATTACACATATGATGTTCGTCAATTTAAAAGATAATTTTGCAAGTCAAAAAAATAATGTGTCGTAAAACTGTGAAGTAACACATTTTTTTGTGTGAAACGCTGAATGAACTACATCTCCGGTCTAGCAGAACAACACACGTCACCCAGATGTCCGTCACTACTGTCTTGTCAACAAAATGATTGACTACACTCACTATCACCACAATGAAACGCGTCCAGAAGAATGTCATGCAAAGCTCCCTGCCTGCCTGCCTTCCTTCCTCTGATTCTCTCAGAACTGCCTGGTCTTTTTAATGTTTAATGTCAACCATTTGTGCAGATAGCGTGAAGTAGAAAAGATCGTAGATGCTATAGCTAGCATTAGCATTTCTCCCCCGGGCTTAAGTTGTGTATTATAGAATGATCACACAGGTGTGACAGTACTCTTCAAAGTACACGAAATATGACTACTACTCTTACTGTTTAACATGTTGGGTTACTTGATGTTACTTATTGTTAAGGCTAATAAAAATGACAAGGCTGTAATGCTACCTAACGTGCTAGCTACTAGCTAGGTAGCTAACTTGATCCAGCCACTCCTGTTCCTTTCATCAGACGGGAAGCGAAAGAACGAGCAAGACCCATTGCTGGTATGATAACAACCTGGTACTAAGCACACAGGCATCTTGTTAAAGTTATCTTATCTTAGCCAGATCTTAGCTATCTCTTAGTGGAGGAAAACAATGGTGACATCACTTACGCGACTCTGGGATTTGTAGTCTTTCTAGTTGCGTATTTTTCATAGTCTTATATTTCAACAGTTTTACGACAAACTGTGACTTTTTTTACATGGAAAGGATTGTTTAAGATTGACAAACATCATATGTGTAATTCGTGGCACAATTCAAACGGGATCAAAAGATAACGTTTCTCTCTCCATTGACTTCAATGTATATTTTTCCGCTTCCGGGGTCCCATGAGCTCCCTCGGAAGGGGAGGGACTTCACCTCTCTATAAGGTCCCAAGGGGAGGGACTTCGCCTCTCTATAGGGAAACAGCACCGCAGCCGTAGGCTGGAGCCTGGACCGAGCAGTCTACAAACTGAGACGGTCTGGTCTATGGAGGTGTTCTTGATTACATCACCTGACACAGCTCGTGAGGTGGCCTAGCAACCCGCTAGCAACATGCACAGCTGCAATAAGCTAACAAGCTAACTCAACCGAAATTGAGCCAGAACCTTTCCTTTTTTGTTTTACCATTTATTGAAGTGATTGATATTTCAGGCTGAGAGGACAATGGCCTGTTAAATATGGTTGATTAAGCTGTGTACTTCTAGTCAACAGGTATGTTAGCATTAGTTAGTTAACAGTAAGTAAATATAGGAGTAACCAATGTACTCCAGCCTGATCCAAATAAGGCTAACCTACGTCTGTTGCTCCCGGTCTGCACGTTTTCAGACGTTTTCAGACCTTTCAGACGTGAGATATTAAAATACAGTAATAGTATTGTTTATTTTTTAAAAACTGACCCACTCCTAACAGTTAACTTCATATTTATTTTTGTCAAAATAATTATTACACACATTTTCCCCTCTCATATTCACAGTGTGGATCAATTGAGACAGCGTGGTGTCCAGAGAGCTGCAGAGACTTCAGACCTCAGTGTGACGGATGCCCTGTCTGTTGGTTTGGCTGGAGAGGACTGAGGTGGAGCGGTCTTTCCCTGGGAGGAGGACCAGGCCTGATGGAGGACGTGACCTGATGGAGGACCAGGCCTGATGAAGAAACCACCTAACTGCATCTGTGAGCCCATACTGGGCACAGCTGTCACAAACAAATGATGGTCCTGTTTGAATACACACTATTCAGTGTGCAGATCTTGTGTGTTCACAATAAAAGTGTAGTTTCTTAGTGAATGTCCTGTATTGGTCTTTAATGTCATATCAGCTTTTCATTTTCTTCTGGCCCCTCGGAGAAAACGGTGAGGCAGTTGTGTCCTTCAGGTATGTCCTTTCCTAACAGAAATTACGAAACATCAAACCTATGACCTATTATTGCAGAGCAAGTGTGTTATTTATGAAAGAGGTGTTTTTTTATTAAGCGGCTGTAAACAAATATATTTTTTAATTTTAATGTGTTTTTTAAACTCATCACTTTGCACTACGAAGATAATCAGATTATGAATGAACAGTCTGCAGTTAAACATTAAAATATATGTTATTATTAAATAATATTCAACTGTTATCAGAACTTAGTGTAAATGTAGAATCATGCTGTTCGGTTGTCTCACAGCAAGAACCACTTTTACCACGTAAAATATTTCCACACCTCCTCTTAAGTTTGACAGTCCTAGAACTTTACATATTATGAAGTGAAGTGTACAAATGGTAGCAATTCTCACAATGTAAAATAATAATTGCCTTAAATACATTGCCATGTGAAAACTGACAAAAAATCATGTTGCTTGGTAAAATCGAAATGTAACTTGTTGCAAGGAAGGAACAGTCAACTTCCCTGATGTCAGTATTTAGTCATGTTTAATGGCATGTATATCAGTGTATTATAGTTGTTACTTTATCTATTTAAAACCAGAACGTTGCTCGATTCTTTGTACAGTATGAAAGGAGTCTTTGTACATTTCACTCCATGCTGAAGTTCACTGATGTCAGGAATCTCGGTCCATCTCTCGTGTTCAGCTTCCTCTGGTCTGTCTGCATCACCTGGAAATTTTAAACAAAGATATATATATGGAAAGTAACAATGTGTTGGTCACAGACTTTTTACATGCAAACGTCATGTGATAATCTTTTTGTTATCCTTAAGAAAAGTGCTGGATATCACAGCCCTTACGGCCCATCCACACAGCGGCGTGCGTTGAAAGCTTCACGATTCACTTTGAATGGGGTGACGTCACTTTTCGCCGAACTGCATTTTGGGAAGCGACGCAGAGCTTTGCTGGCGTGGCTCGCTGCAAAAGTTGAGCAATGTTCAACTTTAGAATCATATGCCAGTACAAACCGCTGCTTGTGTGTCAGGGGCGGGAGATTCATGTGATTGGTTGTTGGTCGAGTTTCAGACATGCACGCCGCTGTGTGGACGGGCCGTTACTGTATTTTATCAGTTGGATTGTGTATCAGTGTTTCCGCCAGACCAGGGCTGAGAGGGCGTCCACCCCGAGAGCGGGCGGGGTGCTTGAATTTTGACTTGAGCCGTCCCTTATAGATACTGTCTTGTTACGTTAGTGAGCCGGATCATTTGGCTCGGCTCTCTTAAAGCGCCGGCTGTTTCGCCTCCAAAACGGCTCTTCATGTTACCACAGTTTACCACGGAGCCTCAGTTTCGCCGCTGTGAGGCTCTGGTGCTCGCCGCTCACGGGCGTGCTCCACTAGCACCGCTCATTGCATCTAAATCGCGCACGTTCTGTGTTGTCCTGTAGCAGGCACCGCCAATGTCGGGGAAACGATCTTCAATACTCCGAAAATAATCCCACCAGACTCCTTTGCCCCTCCAAAAGAGGGATGTCCTTGTCCTTTTTCCTTTTCGTTATTTCAAGCGATAAAAACTCTGGATCTTCTCTCGAATTATTAATATTTTTGGACGCCCTCGGCTCGAGGTCAAATGACGGGAAGACGCCCCCCTGGCGGAAACGCTGTTGTGTATCATTGTCTTGTTGGGGTCCTTTTTATTTTACTGTTATTTTGGAATAGTTTTTCATGAGACAGTCAATTTAAATATTTGTCCTATGCCATATTCACATTCATTTGTAACACACGTCAGGGTAAAATACAAACATCTTTAACAAATGTAATGCAATGAATAAGCTTAATTGTCACAGAAGCACACATAACGTCATATCTAATATTTAAACAAATAATTTCCTTGTCCCTAAAGCATTGACTATGCTATTTTTCGTCCTTAAATGCAGGCATTAAGTTACATGTTCACGTTCTGCTGCCACCATAAGGCGGTTTCTCCAGTGTAATGATAATAAAATGCAAAGTAAGTATTGGTAATAATATTAATAAAAACAACAAGGTTTGGGTTCGTTCGTTTAATATGATGAACATTAACCAGTAAGCTTCAATAATCAACTCCAGCTCAACAAACCATATTGCAAAATCTACGTTAACGTTATTTCTGGAACCAACTGGAAATGTGAGATTCATATTTTTCAGATACACAGATCTTATAGTGAGGTTAATCTGTTAAACTGGTCTTCAACACTACTGTGACGCTAGCTGTCTGCATCGTCGAGCATAGCTATTTTAAATTAACAATAACAATGCATGGCACACAGAGCAGTGCGTGGATGTGAAGAAAGAGAAGTAAACAGTTAGCTTGTTAATAACGGGATAAAATGGACCCACAGAAAGATGCTCAACCGCATAAACAGCAACCTATTATCTACATATGCGGAGAATGTCAAACTGAAAATGAAATGAAGGCCCGTGATCCAATCCGATGCAGAGAGTGCGGATACAGGATCATGTACAAGAAGAGAACAATGAGATTGGTTGTCTTTGATGGCCGCTGAAGAAGAGAAGAGCAGCCCTTTTGATTTTTTGATTTTGGCTAAAGCTCAACATTTTCATTGCCACACAAAGTGTACTGTTCAGCAATGAATGAAAGGTTTTCTTTATTAAAAAAAAATTTGCAATGACCTAAAAACAAAAAACAAAAACAATGCATACAGTTACCTAACTAGCAAACTAACTAATGTACAAGCATGACCTTATTTTACCAACCTCACAAGAAGCCTTTTGTTCTACAGTATAATCCTTCTTAATGTTTTACACTTCTATGTTTTACTTTAACTTGTATGCTACGGATAGCATCGTTAGCACAGATGTAGCTTCGTCTCGCTCGTTAGCTGAATAAAAAGACCAGTAAGAAATAAAGTGATTGAATTTCACTTACCGAAGAAACTGCATTCATGGACGGTCTGTTTGAACCGCAGAGCCATAAGATAAGTACGATATTTCAATGAAGAATACTCCACCAGGCATCAACACAACAAACACGTCCGAGTTCAAGCTGTGTTCTCTGTATCAGCTGAGCCCCTATAGCAGCCTGGAGCTAACGGGGCTAACGGAGCTAGCAGAGAGACCACAAGCAGTTTGGTACTTCCGTTTCATTACAATGACTTCCATTACAGCAAGAATCCCCCTCACACACACACACACATAGGTGAAACACATGCACATTCCCTACTGAGAGCCTTTCAGTAAAATGTTTTTCAGGAGTGAGGGTGAGATTATTTCAGTAGTATGTGCGTGAGGTTAATTTAGAGTTGCATGTGTGAGGTTTAATTTTCAGTTGTGTATGCGAGGTGTTCAGTAGTGAATATGAGAGGATTTCAATAGTGTGTGTGTGAGGTTAATGTACAGTATAGTGTGTACGTGGTGTTCAGTAGTGAATGTGAGAGTATTTCAGTAGTGTTTGTGCGGGGTGAGTTTGAATTTTGGCTTACACGGCCCCATACATGTGGTTTTTACTTTGTAGCGGCCAAATTCATAAAGAAATAAACCAGAAATGTATGTCAAATAAAACAGTTGCTGAGGCACCAGTTAGCGGATCTTACGCAGGGCGAGCATGAGGAGCCCACAGTAAGGCTCAGGGAAAGAGTGATAAACCTTTGTGTGTTGCGTATTGTTATAGGAAGAAAATGCACAGAAACTCTTGCATGGACTTGGATCATTGAACCCTGCGAAATGTCTTACAGTAATTATTCCCATGTAGCGAAATAACCGGAGTTATGGTAATGGAAAAGAAGAGGATACAAAAACATAATTTTTGCGTAAGAAACAAAATCTTTCACTGTAGTTTTTTGCTTTCGAAAGTAGAAAGGCTGCTAACGATAATCATGTTGCTAATGCTATATGATTAAACTTGATCAATCTCACGGACAGTAAATATCTTACCAATGTTTTCATTAAGCAGTTTGTTTGTAAGTTTAGACTTTAAAGAAAAAGTCAAACCAATTGAAAAAAGTAACATGGCAAAGAACACGATAAACTCTCCAAAGACAGATGCAGAGTGGAAGGAATCAAAAAAGCCTTTCTCTTTCAAAATATCCTGTCCGGAGCCCTAAAGATGGACATAACTTTGTCACAATTTAACATCAGCACAAGGTGGAATTCATGGTGGTTGAAAGCAACGGGTCTAAACTCCAGAAGAAACGGCAAATAGGATCCATTTTACAACATGCACAGTGGAAAACCTTGAAAAGCTAAAAACAACAACAACCCACACACTGGATACTACGCTTACAGAGGAACTAAGCGGCCTCGGAATATTCAGCCCGACTTCGCCCTCAAGTGCTACCCCCCAGCCGGAAAGGAGACGCCGCAGGTGGTGTGAGAGGAAGCAGAAGAGGGTTAAGCGCGGAGGCATCTGGGCTAGGCTAGCGGCTAGCCCACACAGGCCGTCTATCCCGAGCATGCTGATGGCTAATGTATGCTCACTTGACAATAAAATGGACAATACAAGACTTCTCCGGTCGACCCAGTGTGAGGTGAGGGAATGCTATGTTTATGTATTTTCGGAAACATGGCTAAATGACAACATCCCGGACTCTGCCATTCAGCTCGACAGGCTACCAAGCTACAACTCGGACAGAGCTATGGTTAACGGTGGGAAGACTTGCAGCGGCAGCGTGATTGTTTACATCAGTGATGCTTGGTGTTGGGAGGCTGTGGTTGTCTGCAAACACTGTTCACCGCTGGCGGAGTTTATGATCATGAAGTGCCGGGCTTTCCATCTTCCACGGGAAGGGAGGTGTGTGGCAGAGTGGCCTAGTGCGTTGGTGCTCGGATCAGGGTTCAGGTTCAAACCCCACTGCAGTCAGCATGTCGTTGTGTCCCTGAGACACTTCACCCCAAATTGTTCCTGTGGGGGATTGCCCACATTATTGAGTATGTAAGTCGCTTTGGATAAAAGCGTCTAACAAGTAACATGTAATGTAATAAAAAAATTAACGCCACTATTTTTTTGTTGTTTCTGTGATGCTCTGTTATTTCTTGTCACATCTTTGGTAAAAAGAGAGCTACAGTCATGAGAGCAGAGCCACAGTTAGCTCAGCGACCAGCTAATCTGCATGTGAGAAATGCCTCTGATGAGTGCGAGCACATTCATACATCTTCACACACTACTGTACCAAAGAGAAACACTGCACTCCAAACAAGCTCTGGTGATTTATATAAGATATGTGTACATGTTATAAAGTCAAATACATCAGATGATTTTCAAGACTTGCAGACATCTAAAGTGCTGATTGAAGTTGTAATTATCATCAAGCTAGTAACACATTAAACACAACAAGACAGCTACTCAACAAAAATCATATAAACAAAAAATCATAGAAGTAGATATTCAAGAAGCACACACCTTTGTAGTAAAAGAGACATCTGTCGGTGAGGACGAACCACCTCTTGTTCCACTGCTTCACCCCACTGCTGGCCTGCAGGAACAAGGTTTCAAGATTCAACACTTTGTGTGCACAGTAGCTACAGTAATATGGCAATGACAACTCAAGTCACAGGCTCCTCCAACAGTGCAACATGAATATATATATAGGACAAATTAAACCAATACAAATTGTGAAAGAAATAACAATAGAAATAAAATAGTGCAAGAGAATGTTTTGAGATGTGCAAATAAAATAGAAGTAGTGCAAGAAGGGTCTATATACAAGTAAATGGAACATGATATATATAAATACATTGAAAGATGTAAACAGATGCATGTTTATGGATGTTCTTCACAGAGTGTAGGTGTTTAATAGTCTCATGGCCTGTGGGATGAAACTGTTGGCAGCAGACTGAACAGTTTGTGGCTGGGGTGATGGGGGTCTTTGATAATCCTGAGGGCTTCCTTCCTGAGCCGCTGGGAGTAGAGGTCCTCCATTGATGGCAGCTCCGTCCTGGTGATGTGCTGTGCAGTTTTCACCACCCTCTGTAGAGCCTTACGATTGAGGGCGGTGCAGCTGCCGTACCAGGCCGTGATGCAGCCAGTTGGGATCCTTTCTATGGTGCACCTGTAGAAGGTCAGGATCCTCTCTATGGTGCACCTGTAGAAGGTCAGGATCCTTTCTATGGAGCACCTGTAGAAGGTCAGGATGCTCTCTATGGTGCACCTGTAGGAGGTCAGGATCCTCTCTATGGTGCACCTGTAGAAGGTCAGGATCCTCTCTATGGTGCACCTGTAGAAGGTCAGGATGGTCTCTATGGTGCACCTGTAGAAGGTCAGGATACTCTGTAAACTGAACTGCACACAACCTGAGAACACGGCCAGGGATGCCATCAGGTCCAGGAGCCTTGTGTGGGTTAACCCTTTTAAAGGATTTGCACACATCTGCCCTGTTAAAAACAAAAGGGCAGGGATCCTGATCCTGCTGTGCCTCCACAGCCTGCCTGCACTCAAAATGAGCATAGAAACTGTTTAGCTCATCTGGGAGAGACACACTCACTCACAGTCCCCCAGAACCACCGGCTGCTCCTTTGTAATCAGTCATTGTTCTTAGTCCTGCCCACATGTTCCGGGTGTCAGAGCCTTTGAAGTCAGACTCCACTTTGTCTCTGTATTGTCTCTTTGCACTGCTGATAGCTCTCCGGAGCGTGTACCTTGACTTCCTGTACTCTTCCAAATCTCCACCTCTGTGCGCGATAGTCCGCGCTTTCTGCTTGGCAAGGACCTCACCGTTTATCCAGGGCTTCTGATTCGGTGTCACAACGTTTCAGGTTAGAACACACAATAAATAAAGGCAGCCCAAGACAAACAGTACAACAACATAGACATACAGGCCATACCAGTGGTATCAATAACACATTTCATATGACCTTAGGGTTATGTAAAACAGGAACATTTGTAAAAGTCCCATGAAGGTATTGAACAAACTGAATCCTTCTAAGGTTTTGACATTGTGCGGCTCTTTCATGCCCAGGGTGCAATTAAAGGGTATGCGGTTTATTTCTTTGCTTTATTCACTCAAAAAGGTATAGTTCAGAAACTGTAATCCATCTGGTGTATCTGTTCATGGTGCGTGACGTTACTAACAACCTGTCACACAGGAGAAGACTTCCTCAGTGTCATGACTTTGCAGGGTAACAGTGTTTCTTCAGACTTCTATCATGCAACATGCAATGTCCTCAATGATTACAAGATTGTGCTTCAAATCATAGTCTCCAAATATAGTCCTTAAAAATATTTGTTAACACAAGTTTAGTTCTTCACCTGCTTGTACAGCCATCCCTGTTTGCTGACCTCTGCTTTGGGATTTCTGCGCATGGAGTTTGAGCGCTTCCCAAACGTAGCTGCCGTTCGAAGAGAACTCCTGGGAGTACGAGACGCCTGCAATTACCCAGATATAAAATAGAGGTTTAGTATAAAGGTTATGGAAATGTACACGTTGATAGTGGGGTATAGATGATTACAATTATAGGAGTATTTTTTCAAATGATATTACATGAAGACCATGAAGTGATCTTCCACTTATAGGTTCTTAAAGAATATGCACAATGGGCATAAACACATATAAATGTAGCAGATACCGACTCATCCTTAACTGCAAGCTAGGATTTGATTTGAGGAGTTAAAACATTTTAAAACAACGTTATGAATAATGATAAATTAGTTAATTATTTTCTCAACCTTTTTATGAGGGAAGTCAGGTCTAACAGGATGTGACTGAGAACTTGTTTACTTAGCAAATGACCCGTTAAGCAACAATCGCGAGTTTGATCACACTACTTCCTCAGGCAGATGAAACCAAAGACTGCTCGCTCCCCCACACACAGTATATCTGGTTACCATGAAAGCATGCTGCAGTAGCGCTGATATCCCAAAACCTTTTCTCATTGTTTAAATTAAGTATTTCCTGGAACACTCCATCTGCCATGGATGGGTGCGTCTTTGTGGTGTGCTCACCCTGGTGTAAGGCTGGCCTTCTGGGGACAGGTTTGACACCATATTGGCACTTTTGGAGTCAGTGATCTTCTCAGCAGTAGGATTCACTTTCCCATTCATTTCCAAATCACAGTGCCTGGACAGAAGAGCAAAGACATGAGCTCCTAATAGTGCAACAGTGCATGCTGTGCAATTCTACCACTTATTGTCTAGTAGCCTGCCAAGAGCAGTGTGTGATGGCAGAGTAATTACTTTGCAAAATTACAATTGGTACAACTCAGATCTGACCTTGTTTAATGAGGTCTAATGTGTAGCACCCTGCAGACTTGTCTCAATGTTTGTGTTTGCCTGAGAAGGACCTCTGGTGGTTGTGTGTAAAAAGACTCTTGGCTGCCACACGCACAGGTGGAAAGACTGTGTTGTTACAATGTGAGACTTCAACACTAGAGGCAGCTGTTCTATGCCTAGTATAGTTTGTTCTCTCTGATTTGTTAAATGTAGGTACATTATGTTGACATATACTGTATATTAACTAACATTACTGTGGTTCCACATATTTTATTTGTTTTATTTTCTCTTTGGGAAAGGTGAAATTAGTTAACACCATAATGTTATTGATGCCAAATACATTTTATAAGGGATTCAATGACAATACATGACATATAGTAACTAATTACACCAGCAAAATACACCCATATGCAGGGTAGGAGAGTGAAATATCAAACTAAAACAGTGACCTGCTGGTGCCAGTTTACAGCTGCCATGTTCATGTGGGTCAAACATGTGTTAGTAATGGATGATTGGTCATATCGATCTACTGACAAGTATTAATGCATATCATTTCCATTCTCTCTTTGCTCACCTCCTATAATTTCCTTATACATGCAGTAACATCAGCAGCACCCAGAGGCGTGTGCACGTAACCTGCTGTGCACCAGCCAAGTATTGTTTTTCTAAAACTGATCACCTACTTTCTTTCTGTTTGTGCTAACAAACAACACAATTATTTCGATAACACAGTGCATGTTTGTGGGGTAATAACTACATAATTTGTAGAATTGTGTGTATGCATGTAGGTGTACAGGATAGGAGCTGAACATATTATTGCTGCTTAGTCCAGTTCAAAGGTCACTTACTGCAGATAGGAGTGTAAGGTGGGCTCTTCCAGCTGGAGGGGGCTCAGTACTGCTCCAGCTGGTCCACTGGGGTCATGTTGACTGCAAACACACAGAGGAAGGACACAGAGGGGACATATGGCGATTACTTTTCTTAATGTGTCCATATTACAAACACAGGTGAAGATAACTACAGTTTACCCAAACCATGGTCTTAAAGGAGGGGTAGGTAAGTTTGAGAAACCGGCTCGAGTGCACAAAAATTCCAAAGTACACAACCGAAAAGAATCCGCCCCTTCCTTCAGACTTCCTACAGAGCACCTCCTCCAACACACATGAACGCGCACATGACCTCAGTGAAGACTTGAGCAATGCGGAAAAACATCATGGCTCAATCAGATGTAAGAAAACAACACCTAAGGCCCCAGCCCCATGAGGACGCAGACGGCAAAACGCATAGGATTAACGCAAACGCAAAAAAACTTCCGTCCACACGCAATATTCACCGGATAGTGTCTGTCCACACGAGACAGCTCCGTTTAGCACCAACCGCTGGAGAAGCTGCAGTACATATGCAGGAGCCTGTACGTGGCGCTGTAACTTCCTCCACAAAAGCAGCGAAGAAGCATGGTTGTCATGGTTGCCCTTCTGTTTATTCTCTGCGGTGGGGGCCGAGGGAACCGGGCAGAGTTTTTCGCCAGTCAACGTGTATTAAAGTTTAAATCTTCCGGACAAAATTATAAAAAGTGCCGGTCAAAGGTCTTCTTTGTTATTTATTGAGCTTTAAAACAAATGAATAACGACTCTATATAATATAATAATAAAATACACGGAGCCTCTCTTTTTCCTCCCTCTCTTCAGACAGCGTCAGTATCTGTCTCATGCAGCAGCTGATCCAGTAATGAGTGACCCGGCCGACAGTAAAAATAAACATATTTATAACTAGTTTAGGTAGTTTGAGAGGTAATTAAAATAGCTAAGGGCGATGATCTGACTTGAAGTGTGTGTTTTGCTCCGTTCACCGCTGCATCACAGCGGGAGGAGCTGCAGGTGAGCAGAGCTGCGTGTCTCTGTCCTGTCAGATTAGACTTCACTCGCGTTTATGTTCATATCGAGAGAAAGATAAATAATCTGAATTCAGTGTGCAGTTTACTTTGATGCGGGGGTGAGCAGCAGAGGTGGGGAGAGGCGGGGCTATTGCCTCATCATTATCAGAAATTGATCGTATAGGGCTTACACACGGAGCCGTTGGACCCCCCAGAGCGTTGCGTATGCCGTTCTATCCACCTTGGGACCCGTTATCGTTTCCGCAGTTGTTTACTGTCATATTCGGTCGTCCTAGTGTGGCAGAACAGTCTACATGACACTAAACAGTAACGCAAACGACTGTTTTCGTCCTCGTGGGGCCGGGGCCTAAGATCATGATAATGAATGTAAAACAAATGTATAACAAAGTTATTGTCAGTGCTTATATTTTTCAAGCTAGCATGTTTGTTTTGTGAAAATGTATTACAAATATTACGTCTGGCTATCTGGCGAGAGCAGGCTGCGGTAACGTTACATATCAGCTCGGTGTGCTCCATAAGTAGTCGCCATCGTTGAAAAGCAACGATATTGACTCTTTATTTTGCTTCATAATTTGCTCCATTACAGTTTTTCTTTTGCGACCGGTAGACGATGTTGAAGCAAACTCTGCCATGGTGAAAGTGTCCACGGCTGTTGCTGGCGGAGACGGGAAACACGCCCAATGACGGCACGCGCAATGACTGCACGAGTGTGCGTGCACGAGATGGAAGGCTGACAGACAGGTCGGCCAACCAGTTATTTTAGCCGGCCCGGCTAAAATAATTGGTCGTAGTTTTTACAGTATTACGGCTTCCACAGATGACTTTTTTTTATGGATTTCTTTTCAAAGCACTTAGAATATTCATTGCTATCAGGATATTAAGAGCATTCCACGGAATATAACAAAAAGTGTATCTCGAGACGGTTTCTCAAACTTACCTACCCCTCCTTTAAGTTCACAGTTTCTTCTATCACTTATGATACAGTAGGAATAATGTTTGGCGCCTCAGATGACAGCAATTGACTTTAAACATTCAATAGTCATTCTGTTACGAACTCAGGCACTGAGGATGAAGGACCCAATTGCAGACCGGGAGACAGAGGTAAAGTATTGGTAGGATACTTTATTTTTCCATGAGCAAAAAATGAACAAAAGGGTAACTATAAAAACACTAGTCGAGATGACAAAAAAATAGAGAACACTAAATGAAAGCGCTCACGTAGTGAGGAGACAAAACTTTCAACAAAAATACAATGAGCATAAACTTTACCATGACATGAGGCATGGAGCAAACGTTACCATCCAAGAGACAAGACGAACTGACACTGAACACTGGGAGACAAGGGTATTTAAACACAGGGTAACAAGACACAGGTGGAAACAATCAGGGGCGGGGCTGACGCTGATGAGCACAGGAGACACACAAGGAGTGACAGGTGAAAACAATCAGGAAATTAGACACAGCAGGGAAACTAACGACAGAGGGGAAAACACAGGGAAAAAGACCAGACAATACACAGGGAGGAAAAACATGACAAGGAGAACAGAAAAACACCCATTTACAAGACATACAAAACTAAAAACATGACATAACACAAGAATCATGACACATACTACATAAAGTATGTATAATGCAAAGACATGGGCATCCTAAATCCTCCTCCTCCACGCTATTGTACCTAGCAGCGCACTAACAGGTACTGTTATTTGGCCAGCAACCGCATTGGTATGCTGCGGTCAGCGGTTGCAAGTTTGAGGCTAAAGCATCACCTTACCCCACAGAAACTGGCTGGAGCGCGGGCACACAAAATAAGTGCCCGCACTAAATTAGTGCCAGCGCTCCAGCCAGTTTATGTGGGGTTACGTGAGGCAGAGCTCGTCCCTGCCTCACTTCTCAACGCTCCCATGTAGTTGTAGTGGAGCTCTGCAAATTTGACGATTTTGACGATAAAAAGCGATTGGAATCATACAGAAATCACATTTACAACACAGATCAGTGGAGACATTTTATAATTATCATTTTTTTTTCTTTAGTTTTTTTTCCGTTACATTGGAGTATGACAACTGACAAGTGAGGCTCTGCCTCTCCTGCCTCCCCTGACTGCACGTCACTGCATTAGAGTGAAATTGACACCTGAAATCAAATGTTTTGTTTTTTTAAATGTTTTATTCAGTTTTCCTATAATTACATTATGTCCTGCCCCTACACAGCCTGCCAACACTGGCAGGACAGAAAGCAAAACGCCCTTTCTAAGCAATGTCCCTCACTCCTCACATCCTAAGCTGCATCCCAAAAAAGTTTATTATGTTATTACATCGTTTCAGATGCTATGTTTCAGTTGTGCTCTTGATAAGCCATTATAACAGTAAAAAAAACGTTCAGTTTCCTTTTGCTTTTTTTGTCTCCTGTTCACCAAAACATACCCATCTGTGATGGAAAAATAAAGTATTCCAAAAGTAATCTGAATACGTTAAGACACGTAACTGTATTCGGATTCGGATTACTTTCAGAGCCATGTATTCAGTATTCAGCCAATAATTACATTTACAAAGTAACCCTCCCAACCCTGTCTATATTGTGCCGCAGCACATGGCGGCTTTGAGGGCTCTCCCATTTAAATCACATGCCGTCTGTAGATTTGTTCTGGTGCCGGACCTGGAACTGTTGCTGTTGATGTGTGAAGTCCCTGTTGGTTTTTGGGAACATGCTTTTTGTTTTTAATTGGTGGCAATATGCTTTCTAACACACAGTCATAACAATAACGTCACTGAAACATAACCACAACAGTGTAAACAGGCAGTGTGTGAAAGTATGTTCATACAGTTTACATTTTCTTACAGTATATGTTTGGTATGAGATGCATTGCCTGTCAGCTTTAGTATTTGCTCCTTTTTTTACGGCGTCTAGACCAAGGGGGGTAGAAATGTTGGTGTACAAAGAGTCCACATCTATGGAAAAAATAAAGGTGTGCAAGGGAACAGAAAGGGTTTTAATTTTTTAACAAAGGTGAAGGTGGTTGATATAGGGATCGATGAATTCCGCTAGTTGGTAGGATTCGGAAGTGCTTGTTTTGGTGTTACAAGGCGTTTGGTTTTCATTTGATTAACTACGGTTTTAATAATGCTGCGTGTAACAAAATAAAGGGGTTGAGCTAGTGGTTGGTAGTAGATGGGGTTGTTTAATTGACGGGTTGCTTCGAGGATATAGTTGGTTCTGTCCTGGATCACTATCTGTCCGCCCTTATCTGCAGGTTTGATAATAATTTCATATTTGGCAGATATGGACTTCAAGGCTAGTTGCTGGTCCGATGTAATGTTGGATTGATTCCTTTGGCGGCGGGGTCGGAGGTGATCGAGGGTTCGGGTATTGGAGTGGATAAGGTTCTGTAAAGGTGTTGAAACAGACTCCAAAGTTGGTTCCCAGGTCGATGGCATCAAATCAAATCAAGTTTTATTTATATAGCACATTTTTTAAAACGATTTTTGGTCGAGCCAAAGTGCTGTACTTGCAATAAAAACACTTTACAATAAAAACACTTTACAACAAATACAACAGCACGAATACAAAATCACACACAGGGAAATGTCAGGAGTCGTGCTCCGCTCAGACTAGAAGGCCAGAGAGAAGAAGTGAGTTTTAAGTGACAATTAAAATAAACCTAGGGTCTGGGCCGACCTCACATGGAAGGGCAGAGTGTTCCAAAGCCTAGGGCCAGCTGCTGCTAAAGCTCGGTGCCCTCTGGTTTTGAGCCTGGTCTTGGGCACTACCAGCAGCAGTTGGTCAGCAGACCTTAAAGCTCTGGCTGGGGTGCAGTGATGGAGGAGTTCGTCTATATAGGCAGGAACCAGCCCATTTAGTGCTTTAAAAACAAATAAAAGGAGTTGAAAATCAATTCAGTGAGGCCAGAATTGGGGTGATGTGGTCACGCTTTTTATGGCCAGTGAGAAGACGTGCAGCTGCGTTCTGGACTAGCTGCAGGCGTCTAATTGAGGCCTGGTCCATACCCACATACAGAGCGTTGCAGTAACCCAGTCTCGAGGTAACAAAGGCGTTAATAACCCTTTCTAGGTCTTTAAAAGATAAAAACGACTTGGTCTTGGCCAATAGTCGTATTTAAAAAAAGCAGGTCTTGACTACGGTGCTGACCTGCTTATCACATTTAAAAGCGCTATTGAAGGTCACTCCAAGGTTCATGACAGAGGGGAGGATGTTTTTATTGAGGGGGCCCAGAATTTCAACCGGGGAGGCTGGAGGTTGGGGTCCAAAAAAGATGACCTCGGTCTTGCTCTCGTTGAGGTTGAGGAAATGTTAGCTCAGCCAGGATTTGATCTCTGTCAAGCAGTCCATCAACTGCTGTAGTGAGTTGACATTTTGATTGAGAGGCAGATAGATCTGTACATCATCTGCGTAACAATGGAAGGGGATGTTGCGTTTTGTGAGAAGTGAACCTAGGGGCAGTATGTACAGTAGAAAAAGGATGGGGCCCAGAATAGAGCCTTGGGGAACCCCACAGGTAAGAGGGGCTTTAGCAGAGGAGAAGGCACCTAGCTGCACTGAGAAGCTACGGTCTGTCAGGTAGGACCTGAACCATGCAAGCGCAGAGCCTGTGATGCCTATGGATTGTTCAAGCCATGACAACAGGATGCTATGGTCCACTCCACAGTGTCAAAGGCAGCAGTCAGGTCTAACAGCACCAGGACAGCTGGGCTACCTGAGTCGGCGGCAAGGAGCAGATCATTAAAAACTCTTAAAAGGGCTGTTTGAGTGCTGTGCATGGGTTTGAAGCCAGACTGAAACTTTTCATGGATGCCATGCATGGTTAAGAAAGACTGCAGCTGGGCATAGACTACTCGCTCCAGGACTTTGGATAAAAAAGGTAGCTGGGAGATGGGCCTAAAATGTGCGAGAATGGAGGGGCCGAGATTTTTCTTTTTAAGTAGTGGCTGGACCACGGCATGTTTGAAGCCAGCTGGGACACATCCTGAGCTAAGAGAGGTGTTTATAAGTAATAACATACTTGCTCCAACTGATTCGAAAACATCTCTGAGAAGGCGAGAGGGAATGCTGTCTGAGGTGCAGTTTGTCGGCCGCAGGTGCTTGACAACATCCGAGAGAGAAGAGAGGGATACAGGCTCAAAGTGGACAAGGACAGCAGGGTACAGAAAAGGAGCAGGATCTGGGGTAGCATTAGTGTGGGCTAGCCTAAGAGCAGATTTTATACACAATTTAAGAAATGTATCACAGAGAGTAGTCGATGGCACAATTGGAGAAACATCACAGGGATTAATGATCGAGTTGAGGACATTAAAAATAATCTGAGGTTTATGGCTGTTTTTGGAGATTAACAGAGAAATGTGCTCCGTTGTGGCTGCTTTGACTGCCGTCTGGTAGTCGGAAAGGCTAGCACGAAGGATTTCTAAGGAGACATGGAGTTTATCCTTTTTCTCTCCGCACGCCTGCAGGTGCTTCTGAGAGCACGAGTACAGTCATTGAGCCACGGCTCTGAGAGAACTTTGGTGCGTCTAAGCGTAAAAGGATCAACATAATCCAGTATTAGGGTACATGTCGAGTCAAACATGGAGATAAGCCCATCAGCACTAAGAGCACAGTTCACCTCTAATTTACAGATCAGGGAAGCATTAAAAACATCAGAAAACTGTGAGGCAGTCAAGGGGTTAATTGAACGCAGACGACGCGCAGGGGCACGTGATTCGACTCCTGCGGAAGGGATCGAAGTTGTAAACAGAACCGGTAAATGGCCTGAGATACGCATTGCTGCACAGATTTCATCCAGAGACAGACAGTCCAAACGATAATACTAAATCTAAAGTGTGTCCTTTTTCGTGTGTTGGGCCAGTCACGGACTGAACGAGACCAAAATAATCGAGGAGATTTAAAAAAGTCCCTAACCAGAGGTTTGGACTCGCAACACACATGGACATTGAAGTCTCCGCAAATCAAAACACGATCATATTTCACCATGATCCCGGACAGAAAGTTAGAAAAGTCATTGATGAAATCCTTATTGCACTTTGGCGGATGATACACGAATGCGCAGAGCATAGGCGAGGCCGGGTTCAGTTCAAAAAGCTGCAACTCAAAGCTTGCGTAGCTAGTTACAGGGTGAAGCAATCGGCATTGGAGGCTAGCTCTAAACACTGAAGCTATGCCCCCACCATGGCCGGTGGTACGGGGGGAGCTGAAGAATGTACAGTCGGGAGGAAGAAGTTCAGAGAACGGTGTATACTCGCCAGCGTGGACCCAGGTCTCCGTCAGAAACATCAAATCCAGTTCACGAGAGGTGAAGAAGTCATTTAACAGGAACGTCTTGTTTGCTATTGACCTAGCATTTAGCAAAGCCATGCAAAGTTTTCTCTCCGGGCTGGCCGGAGGGGTAGTGCGTCTCAGTGGACGAAGATGTGCGTGTTGAACGCCGCGCGGGCCGGGAGCAGTCAGTCGGGCAGGAGGAGCTGTCAGCGGGCCCAGCAGAGGCAGCGACTCCGGAAAGACAGGGCAAATCCATCGATCCCTCACATGGCGTGCAGCGGGCCATGACATCTGATGCGTGGATAAGTCCCAGAAGAAGCCGTCAGGTATGCTTTTTGATGGACAAGCGCACCACCACGCTTTCCCCGTCCTCTAAAGCGCTTTCGGCGAGGCAGGATGCAGGGCAACCGACGCAGGTAGGTGGGAATATCCGACAGTAGCGCGGGGGGGGAGTCGATTTATGGTTGCCAGATGTAGGTTTGGGCAGTAGTATAAACTCCAATGAGGGTCTGAGGTGGAGGAGAGCTTGGCGATCATAGACGAGCAGAGCAGAGACATTCTGGCATACATCAAACGAAAGCAGGATAGCTAAAGGCAGAGAGCTCAGGGAGTGGCGAGCCGACACAGGCGCCATCTTCCCACACTGTTCACAGCTGTACGGTCTCTCTGTGACGTCAGTGACAACGGAAAGGGGGCAATTACTCACACTCATGGCATGGTGAAAGGTAGGTGGGTAAATGTTGTATTATATTGAAAATTGTTTAATATTTTAAGGCAACTGTGATAAGTACGCAAGTCTCTTCTTAGCAATTCCCGATCAGGAAGTGAGGGCGTGCAAATAAAAGTTAGGCCAAGTTCCAGGACTGCCTGCTCAGAAGGGGAAAGCCGGAAGGACGAAAGGTTGGTTATGTTAGATTGTGAAGATGGAGGGGGCAGCTCTGCGCTTATGGGTTGGAGAGTAAACCCAGGTAGTTTATCCAATGTTTTAACATCGCCTGCGTAGAAGAGGAGGGATGGTAATAGCGGGAGGTATGTTACATGGGGAACCACGGCACTAATAGAGTTCGCCACAAAGTAGTTAAAAGCTTGGACACACAGGATTTAGCTTCTGAGAAGATTGCTGGAATAATTTAAGAGCGGTACATATATTTTGGCATTTGGGAACGTGGCTCTGGTCGTTCTCAGAAGGCGACGGAGGTCCTTGGTAATAGTCAATGTGGTTTGATCCCTGGACGGATGGACCTGAGCTATGGTAATTGGGGCCTTGTGAACTGGTGGTGGGGTGGTTGCGGTAAGTGGTCCCACTGGTGGAAAAGGGGATTGAAGGAGACAGGAGGGTCGACCTAGAGCAGGTAGGTGAGTAACTGGGTCGGTGATAGGAGTAGGTGTAGTGGTGAGGGAAAGGGAGGAGATAGCCAAGGTGGGGCTGCAATGAACTACTGTCGGGGTGGGAAGGCACCTGTTAGGCACGGGGGGACAGCCAGGGCCACAAGATGGTGGAGAGGCAGGTAGGACTGAAGGGGTAAGGTCCGGTCCACTGGGTGGTGGAGGGGCCCGTGTTAGGGGGATAGGTCTAAGTGAGGGGGGGCGGGCAAGTCCTAAGGTAGGTGGGGGGGCCCGGTTGCCCAACAAAGGATGAGGGGGGCGAGGATGGAGGGGCCGGGGAGGGAGTGATAAAGAAAGAAGGGAGGGATAGTGGTGATACCTAAAGGTAGGGTAAGGGTGTTGGGAAGGCTACGGGCGGTGGAACGTAATAGCCGAGGGGGTTGAGGTCTCTGTGGCAGTGTTGGAAACGAAGTAGGGTTGGTGATGTCAAAAGGAGGGGTAGGTGGGTGGGGGTCTGAGGGGTTTAACAGGGAGTGTAACGTGTTAATAGATGAAGGGGTGAGTTTCTTCTTATAACGTTGACGGGCCCACTTGAGGGCCCTGTCATACGCGTCCCTGCTAAAGTGACCCAGGTTGAGACTGAGGTCCTGGAGGATGTTAGCATAATGCTGTTTCAGAATGTCGAGATTTCGGTTCATCCAGAGTTTTGTGTTAGCTTCAACCAGATTTAAAACTGCACTATTAGGAGCTGCTGGTTTAATGAATGAGGTTAAAATATGGGCTTTCCTAGCCATACCGGGTGGTGGAGATCCAAGGCGAGCTGCCTCGTCGAGGATCTAAAACATGGTGGATAGCCTGGAGGAGTTTAAAATAAGTTTTAATTAAAAGAAGATCCACAGGGGCCACAGGTTCCTCAGTAGGGGCCCTAGGCAGAAGGGGTGGTATCGAGCGATTACGATAAGAGCCAGCCATATAGCTGGTCGGTAAGAGGAAGGAAGGGGAAGGGAGAACAATGGGCAAGAAAAAGAAAAGAGAAGAGAAAGTACAATGCTACAATATGCTTTAGGTAAAAGAATATAAAACCATAAAAGTTCATAATTATATATGTATTTGTTGGTGGAGTAGTTAGAACAATAAAAACATGGACATTTTCCGTTTGTTAAATAGCAATAACGATTGTCAGGGTGGACTGTAAAACAGTGTGAGTTCAGGAGGTGATGAGGTAGCTTGTGAGGAGTACTTAATCTTCTGTGTGCACACGTTTAGATTTTGAAGTTGGTACTCACCAAGCTAGAGGAGGTCAGAGGAGAGGCCACAAAGTCCTAATGATCTTGGCAGACCCCAACCAGTATCCAAGGAGCCAGAAATCAGGCTATTGTGGTGACCACCTTTAATACACGGGGACATAATTCACACACGGAACTGTGGGGTAGGTGTATTGTTTCCGCACGGACATATGTGTTGCTACTATATGTATTGTGTGCCCTCCTGTCTTCTCTCTCTCGATGCACGACCTGCTGGGTCGACCAGCAAACCGACTGCTACCTCGTGGGTTTGTTTCTTCGGGGTGTGCGGCTGCACGTCCCGGCTGCGCTACCTCGACGACGACTAGCAGCTGACCACGTGGGGCTAACGATGGCTAGCAGCTACCCATGGCTGCCAGCTAACGGCTGGTGCTGACGGCTAGTGCTAACGGCTAGTGCTAACGGCTAACGACCCTTTTTGAGCTTTTCCCTGGTGCCTGAGAGGAGGTTCGGCCATGTCTGGTTGGC
>CALSBZ010041039.1:322457-340174 GCA_943591055.1 Gobionotothen gibberifrons
CACACACACACACACACACACACACACACACACACACACACACACACGCCTTCCGGCTGAGAATTGCAACACTCAGCTTATCCAGTCCCCTCAGTCTGGGTGATATACGCTCTATCTTTATCTTTATTTAAGTCTCTCTCTCTCTCTTTATCTAATTTGCTGTCCACCTCTCTCTCTTTCTCCCTTTTGCTCCATGCTTTATTGGTGTACAATGGTAGAAACATAATCCAGAAACTCACGGAGCGACCTGGCTGTGAGCGGGCGAGGAAAAGCCTGCACAGCCTCCACCTTCGCTGGCAGAGGTGCAGCACCACCTTTGGTGACGCGGTGTCCCAGGAAATGTCAGATACCCCAAACTGGCACTTTGCAGGATTGATGATTAATCTGTGTTCAGGGGGTGCATGGGCACCTGGTGGTATCCACGCACCAGGTCCACCTTGGAAAACACCCCCGTACCGGCCAGATGTGCCGAAAAGTCTTGAATGTGCGGCACCGGATAGCGGTCAGGCGTAGTGGCGTCGTTGAATCAGCGGTAATCCCCGCATGGGCGAAACCCGCCGTTCGGTTTGGGGACGACGTGCAGGGGAGAAGCCCAAGGGCTGTTGGAGCGGCGGACAATGCCCAGACGCTCCATGGTTGCCAACTCCGCCCTCGCTACAGTCAGCTTAGAAGGGTTCAACCGTCGGGCCGTGGGGTAGACAGGAGGCCTCGGGGAGGGGAAAAGAAATGTCTGCTGTCACAAAATCCCAGTTGAAACGTTGTCCTCCGATGCACAAACACATAGTCCTCATGCCGTACGTGCGAATAGGGCCGCCGTTAGCTGTCGACAAACGTGGTCCGTGCCCGCCACGGGTGACGTCTCCACTCGACGCGGGAACTACGCTCCGTTGTGCGCCCGTGTCACACAGGAAAAGGCTCCCTGAAATGCTGTCACTGACAAAAAGGAGCCTGCCCGTGCCGCCGACGCTCAGGGCCACTACTGAGCGCCGGCCCCTCCGTTTCCCGGGGGTTTGTAGCTGCACGGGGCGATGCATTTCTTCGCCATTGTCCCAAACCGTGCGTGGTAAAAACACTCACCGGTGTCTCCACGCCGGCCCGACACAGCCGTGTCCGGCCTCCGCCACGCTTTCTTGACTGCCGATGAGCCGCTGAGTGCTGCAGCTAACGGCTCTGCAGCGGGCTGCTGTGTATCTGCTTCCTCCGCCAAGGCACGGGGCTCTGCAACAGGAGTGTTGGCCAGCGCCGTCTGGACCCGGGAAGGTAAGTGACGCAGGAAAATCTCCGTGAATAAAATCCGGGGATCTTCGCCCCCTAGCAGGTTTAGCATCCTCTCCATGAGTTGGGATGGCTTGCTGTCCCCTAGGCCTTGAATGTCCAGAATTTGGCGGGCCCTCTCCTTAGCCGATAAGCCGAATGTCTTTAGGAGAAGGGCCTTAATCGCCTCATATTTGCCATAGGCTGGGGGAGCAGCGATGAATCCCACCAACCTGGATGAAGTGGTGCTTCCCAGCGCTGCCACAACGTGGTAATATCTCAAATCCCCATCGCGGACTTGTTTGCAGGCAAAGTGTGCCTCCACGTGTGCGAACCAAGCCTCCACGGCATGCTCCCAGAACTCTGGCAATTTTACGAATACATCAGCCATGTTCGTTACATTTCCAGAAACTTCTTCGGAAAAATCAGGGTCACCAGTGTAGTGCCGGTACAAGGGAGTCGGAGGCGGAGTATTCAATATCGAATTCCAGTCTTTATTGCAGGTTGACATCACAGGTAATAAACACGTCTGCTTAGTATGAAGACCCCTCTCGCTAGGGACTGAGACTGACTCGGAGGTGATTGAGCATGTTTGACGTGTTATCATTAGCATACCGCACCACTGTCTAACAACGCCGACACACCGCCCTCGTCCGATCCACAACTCGCACCCCATCATTGTTGTAGTCCACAGGGAACCCGAAATGTTCCCACACAGCTGATTTAAAAGAAGCAGGTGGGTTCTAGTTCCTGTGTGTTGTGTGAACTCGCCATAGCTGCTAACTTTTCTTCTTCATGTATTGTGTTCGTTTTGTTGTGTTTTCTTCTTGCTCTTCATTTGTTATTTACGGGCGGCTGGCTTTTAGGCGCAATACCGCCCCCTGGATTATATATAGTGTAATACTGCCCTGAAGGACAGACTTTTTTCCCACGCGTAAAAAAAAGGCGTATTCGCCGTGTGACTGCATGTGCCGAACCGTGACGTCCGAACCGTGACGGTACGGGACGAATACGGATACCGTTACACCCCTAATAACTAGTGGTGCACGATAATTATCGGTCCGATATTAGGAATTATGACGTCATCCCGATAAACCCGATAAAAGTATTAATAGCCCCGATAATATACAATATATTTTTTGGGTAAAAAAAAGGAAAAAAATACTGCGGTGTGGGTGGATTGGGATGAGGGGCTCATCTAACGCTACCGGTGTTTCCCCTAACGGGTCCGTGTAGCAACAACACACAAGGTGAATTATGGTCCCCAATACGGTGTCACCACAATATATATATTTTGACTTTGGTCTTCTGGGCTCTGTTGTACAACTATCCCCTCTTCAACACACAATATACCAAATATACATATGGGCTGAGTCACATGCGTTTGTTGAGGTCAGCATTAAAAGCTGGTTGAGTGGGGGCCGCTGGGCCCATGCCTCCTGTCAACATGAACCTGAGGATCCTGCTCTGCTGCTTAGTTACCATGCGCTGCACCTACAGAGGCTGTCACATGTGTGTTGCTTTAACTAAACTAGAACATATAACTAGTAGGGGTGTAACGGTTCACAGAAGTCACGGTTCGGTTCGTACCTCGGTTTGGGGGTCACGGTTCGGTACGGTTTCGGTACAACAAGGAAAAGCAAAAAAAAGTCCCAAATGCATAATTTTTTTTTGCTGTTATTTATTTTTAACAGTAGTGCAAGTTTTGGTATGAAAATAAGGAACTCTAACATGTGGAATCATTAACTGTACTACACAGTTAAAAACAAACCACAAACAGTAACACACACACTCAGAAGGCCATATTATTTATAATGGCTGATGTCAAACAAAAAGGTTCAATAAGCTGTACAACTAAAAAGAATGTCTTGAAAATATTAAAATAAATAATAAGAAAGTCTTTCAATCACAATCAATAAAAGGCAACACAGAACTGTATAACATCTCCTGATGTCAAAATATAAAATAAATACAATGATAAATATAAAAATAAAATAAAATATGTACCTTTAGGAGCAATGTCTAACATGTGTTATTAACTTGTGAGTGTGTGAGGCCATTATGCCTAAATAAAGGTACTCTTTACGCTTTACTCTATTTTCAAGTTTTTCTTCAAAAAGATGAGTTTGTCTATGTTGTCAGTAGTGAGGGCAGATCTGTTGGCGGTAACTATGTCACCTGCCGTCGAGAAAACCCTCTCGCTGGGGACTGAGACTGACTCGGAGGTGATTGAGCATGTTTGACGTGTTATCATTAGCATACCGCACCACTGTCTAACAACGCCGACACACCGCCCTCGTCCGATCCACAACTCGCACCCCATCATTGTTGTAGTCCACAGGGAACCCGAAATGTTCCCACACAGCTGATTTAAAAGAAGCAGGTGGGTTCTAGTTCCTGTGTGTTGTGTGAACTCGCCATAGCTGCTAACTTTTCTTCTTCATGTATTGTGTTCGCTTTGTTGTGTTTTCTTCTTGCTCTTCATTTGTTATTTACGGGCGGCTGGCTTTTAGGCGCAATACCGCCCCCTGGATTATATATAGTGTAATACTGCCCTGAAGGACAGACTTTTTTCCCACTCGTAAAAAAAGGCGTATTCGCCGTGTGACTGCATGTGCCTAACCGTGACGTCCGAACCGTGACGGTACGGGACGAATACGGATACCGTTACACCCCTAATAACTAGTGGTGCACGATAATTATCGGCCCGATAATTATCGGCCCGATATTAGGAATTATGACGTCATCCCGATAAACCCGATAAAAGTATTAATAGCCCCGATAATATACAATATATTTTTTGGGTAAAAAAAATGAAAGAAATACTGTGGTGTGGGTGGATTGGGATGAGGGGCGCTTGTTTTTCACTCGGCTCCTCCCGTTTGCCAGTACTGTGGTATTAGTGGTTTAGGAAGAGGGGAGTTTTTCACAAATCCAGCGCTCCCTAACTCATGCCTGGCTGTGACGTAAATGGTGTGCAGCCGTGAAGCCAGGACAGTAAACAAACATGTCGTTGGTAGTATGGGACTATTTCAAAGTTTCAGAGTTAGATAGTTCGCTTGCTATTTGTATTAACAAATACAATGCACACTCCTTCATACTCTGATCGATAACGATATACGGGACATAAGTTTCACCACAGACATATGGACCAGTGATGTTAGCCCCGTTAGCATGCTAGGTCTGACGGCGCAGTGGCTGGACAAAGACTACAAACATTGACTGATTGACTCAATTATATTTATTTGGGAAAATAAATATGGTCACTTTGAAGAGTCAAAACTGTTCTTGGCTTTGTTTTGTTCATAGTAGTAATGCTCATGTCATTTGCTTTTACCACCAGGTGTGCAAAAACTACAGGTACATTTAATATATATACAATATTATTATCGGTTATCGGTATCGGTATCGGTCTTGAGAAGCAGGAAGTTATCGGTATCGGTATCGGTTTCAAAAAACCAATATCGTGCATCCCTACATACAGTATAACCATGTTTCCTGCTGTCCATTCTGGGACACCTATGGTTCATGGTCACCAGCACTATATTATACAAAACCAATACCAACTGTACATTGTGCATCATAACATTAACCAGTTGTTAGTGTTGTCACTTGCAATGCCCAGTGCTGAGGTGAGAGCTGCTGAGCATGTGTGTGTCCTGGTTGTGTGGCACAGAGCCTCAGAGAGCTGAGCCACAGTATGTGAAGCTCTGTTCCACGTTTTATGAAGCTCTTCAATGATCTATAAACAATACATTGGATGGTCTTGAACAGGGCCAACTGAGCATTACATCTGATTTCAACAAAATGTGTGTTGGATTTTCTCTACATTAGCCATTCAACATATTCCCACAGCCAGAGGTTAGGGTTACGTTAGCATTTTTGGTCAAGGTTTTACCATGGTACTGCACCTGTTTGTCTTAATTTGTTGTCATAGGGATGTATTTGTATTTCAATATTTATGAAAACTGATACAGTCAGTGAGCCTGTTGATCCACAATGGCAGCTGAACTCATAGTGAAAACATCCACCAGCCTGATCAATACATCAGAGACCCTGCTGACCATGCCTCCATCACTATGACAACAAGAAAATCGATAACAGTATAACAGTGTACACCACAGTACAGTATACAGAGTTCTCATTCATAACACTCCGTTCGATGTCTCACTATGGGATGCGCCTCATCGCGGAGCAAACAGAAGCATCAATCTCATTTACGCCAATTCTGATTGTGATCTCGACGTCATCGTCAGGGAATCCACCCCCTATAAGTAGCTTGCACCACGACGCATGCGCCATTCAAACACCTCTTCTTGCTTCAGAGCTCACCTCTTTATCGGCAGCCGCGCAGCTTAACTGTCCACAGACGGAACCGTGCTATCCTAGCTAAATTCGGTCGACGGCGCTCGCGTGCTACCCTTAGATATTCTTCGAAGAGAAGATTGTAAGTACTAACACACCAGTTAGTATCACATTCGACCTCACCTTTTTTCCTTTTCTCCGGAAATCGAGAGGTAAGGTTTTGACTTCAAGCTAGCTGCACACCACGCTGCTATTCTCACACCAGAGAAGAAAAGGATCGAGGGCTATTAACACACCAGTTAATACCCCCTTTCGGAAATAAATCTACGCCGTCGCTTTTCTCCGGACTAAGGACGAGTTGTTCGATTTTTTCCCCAGCAACTTCCCTGCCGAGAGCGGGCCCTCTCCACGCTGTCACCACGGCGGGCAAGATGGACGCCTCTTTCCCTCACACCAGAGGAACCGGGAACTCAGTTGCAAGGCTCTGTGGCTGTGGGTTCAAGATCTCGGACACAGACACACACCAGGTCTGCTCGTCCTGCCTCGGGCTGGAACACGCCCGGGTGGCTGTCGACAACACCAGCTCGTGCGGACACTTCTCCAGCATGTCCCGAAAGAGCCTCCGCCGTCGGTTAGCTAGCCAAGCTAACCTGGCGAGCATGGGATCCCTCGTGTACACTGGTGCGCCGAACGGCTACCCGAACACGAGGGCACGCACCGCTATGATTGAACCCCCACACTGCTCCGGCACGGGTTTCATCTACAGCGGCAGCTGCGAAGCCAAAGTCCCGCCCTGAGTCAGGCTGGAACTCGGTAGCAGCGGGGGACGTGAGACTGGGACCCCTAGCTACACCAAGCTGGGGCTCTCAGCTGGACCTCACCATGGCCACACTCGTGGACGATATCCTTGAGTCGGAAGGCGTGGAGAACGAAGAGGATTCCTCTGAGTTCCTACTCTCCGACTCGGAGGAGCAGGAAGAGGACATCTTCACGCCACCAGCTCGGGCTGCAATGCCGGGAGCAATGGCTGCTCCCCCAGGCGACAGCACACCAGCTTCGCCATGTCTCAGCGTGGACCTGCAGGCCGTCTGCCAACGTGCTGCATCCAGGCTAGACATCTCATGGCCCGAGATTGCCAAGGAGACCTCTAGGTCCCGCTATGAGGGGAAAAGTGTGCCCCAAGCAGCGAGGAGGAAGAGGCAACTCCTGCCGGTTTTTCCAGAGTTGCTGGATGAGGTGTCGGTCTCCTGGAGAGACCGGCCCTACAGTAACAAGGCCCCAATCCAGGGTGCCTCCTCCCTGGACTGTGACGGTATGGAGAGGCTCGGCCTGCTACGCATACCGCCATTGGAACCGCTGGTGGCAGCTCACCTCCTCCCGAGGATGGCGTCTGCACCGAGCAAGAACCCCACGCTACCGGTGAAGGCGGACCGACTGCAGTCCACGCTGGCTGACCGGGCCTACAAGGCCGCAGCGTTGTCCGCCAGGGCCCTGAACATCTCCTCGCTGTTGACTCAAGCCAAGGGCGCAGCTCAAAAAAATGAAAGAAAAAACAATAAAAAGACAATAAAACCAATAAACAGTCCGCCTATTGTTCCCCTTTTGAGAGCAGCTACGGCATCTCTCAAAAGGCGGACATTAGAACGGGTCTGTGAAGGCACCTTCGCCACGCGCCAGTGGCGTCGGGGGTTTTGAAGCCGCCTTTGTCACGTGCTGACGCAGTGACGTCTGGGGCTGTGGAGCCTCCACTGTCACGTGCAAATGCAGAAGCCACCACCAACACGTGCTAGCACAGTGGCGGCTAGTGCTGTGAAGCCTCCACTATCACGTACAAAACGTAGTGGCAGCTGGTACTGTGAAAACCTCCACCATCACATGCTAACGCAGTGACGGGTGGGTCGGTTAAAAACACCACCACCACACGCATGCGCAGTGTCGGTGGGGATTGTCGAAATAGGGTAATACCGTGCTCAGGCACTGTAGGACCCCAAAAGATCGCGACAAATTGAGACTCTGAGGGTGGGAGACATGTCATCTCTGCTGAAAGAGGAATCTTCTGGTTCAGGTAGAGATGACCAACACCTTGCTGGTCCTTGTTCCTCTCCTTACCAGTGTTGCCACTGTAAAACAGCAACAAACAAAAATAATTAATCAAAAATAACTTGGGAATGTACAATAACAATGCTTATAAAGCTGGTAATACCAAAGTGTCTTGTGGCATAATGTGGCAACGTCAGTCTGTCAAAACAACACATGGAGTGAGAGAGTGAGAGACGAGAAAGAGAAATCAGCAGGAGATGTTCATAACGTCTGCCGAGGGCTTCCTCGAGACAGTATCACCCGACTTTTAACTAGTACGGGACATGCCTATGGGTGTTGTCTTTTCGCAAAAAAGCGATCACCACGGACGCATGTCTGATGGGCTGGAGAGGTATTTTACGGAATCAACCTGTGAGGAGGTTCCTGGGAAAACAGGAACCTCCAATGGCTGCACGTACATTACCTAGGGTTTTAGCGGTGTTCCCCACCCTAAAACGCCGTATGCCTTCTCTCAGAGGACATCATGCCCTCGCGAGGATGGATAATACGACAATATCGTATTTAAACCACTAGGGAAGTTTTGCGTTCTCCCCAGTTACGTGCTGGCACGCAAACTGATCTTGTGGTGCTGCGATCGCCTCCTCTCCTCGAGAGTGAGACATGCACCAGTTGTGATGAACCTCGGGACAGCCCTGCTGCCCGGAGGCGTATCACCGTATGCAGACTGGACTTCACATCAAATGGTTGTGAGTCAGCTGTGGGTGTGTCGCGGCCGCGATGGATCTGTTCGCATTAAAGGATTATGCTCATTATCAGCTGTTCTGTTCTCTAAAGACGCACCGTTGGGCGTGGACGTGCTCGCGCACGTTTGGCCTCCGGTTCCCCCGTGTACATTCCCACTCTGGCTCTGAGAACCCATCTCTGACCAAAGTGTGAGAACAGCACCACGCATTGATCTTGATAGTTCCGCACTGACCTGTATTGTACTGGCAGGCGGGGATTTATCAGTGGCTTCAGATGGGCTCGCTTGTACCCCATTTGAGCATCTGGGAGAAGCTGACATGACGCATCTGTCACTTAAGACAGTGCGGTCACTGGCTCTGGCATCCGCCAAATGAATCAGTGACTTCATGTGCTATCTGTGCATCCTCCATGCACCTAGTTCGTCCTAGAGGAAAACTAGAGTGTTGCTGAGGCCCAATCTGCCTTTATCCTAAGGTTGGTTCAGATACCCCAATTGACATAGAGGCAATTTTCTTCGCTGCTGTGTTCCCCCGGGGAACAGCAGTTGAACTTGCTATGTCTAGCCCGTGCTTATGCACTTATGTGGACAGATCATGAGAGTTTTGTGTCATAATGACCAACTCTTTGTGTCCTGGGCTAACCCCTACAGGGATAGGCCCGTTACTAGGCGACGGTTCTCTCACCGAAGGGGAGAGACCATTGCTTTGGCTTTACGAGTCGGAAATTGCGGGCACCCTCGGGGTGCGTGCTCTTTAGACTCAGGGTCTGGCTACACCCTGGGCTGTTTGCTCAAGGGTGTTTCCATCCAAAACATTTGTGCAGCGACGGATTGGTCCTCGCTGCTCACTTTTGTCTGCCTTTACAGGCTAGACGTCTTTGCTCCCAGTGTGACCCGAGCAGTGCTGGGCGACCTGCTGAGCCGGAGCTCTACCTGTTAGGTTCTGGTTGGTTTGGGGATTTTCGAGATAAGCTCGTCTGGCAATACGGGAGTTACGATTTCCCATAGTGAGACATCGAACGGAGTGTTATGAATGAGAACTATAGGTTACTTACGTAACCCCAGTTCTCAGAGTAACATGAAGTGAGATGCCTCACCAGACGGCCCTCCTTGCTATGGTGAAGCGAGAAGAGGTGCTTACTTTGAATGGTGCATGCGTCGTGGCGCAAGCTACTTATAGGGGGTGGATTCCCTGACGATGACGTTGAGATCACCCGCCAATCAGAATTGGCGTAAATGAGATTGATGCTTCTGTTTGCTCCGCGATGAGGCGCATCCCATAGTGAGACATCTCCCTTCATGTTACTCTGAGAACTGGGGTTACGTAAGTAACCTATAGTTTTGGGCAATGTGGAGAACACAGAGGAAAGCATTGGCACCTCACAGGCATGTTTGGGCTGCACGGATTGGGATGTGTTTTATAGCTCATGCTCTGATCTCAATGAACTGACGTCAACTGTCTCATCCTACATATCATTTTGTGTGGAGTCTAACATTCCTTGTAAAGACATTACCGTCTTCCCTAATAATAAGCCATGGGTCACAAAGGAACTAAAGAGTGTTATAAATAGAAAGAAACTTTTATACTGGAAACAGTCAGGACAAAAAAGAAATTAACAGAGAATTAAGAAATGAGATAAGAAAAGCTAAAATAGCTTATAGGGATAAGGTGGAATTCAAATACAGAAGTGGAGATCTTCTGGAAGCCTGGAGGGGAATCAAATCAATGTCCTCCATCTCCCAGGGTAACAACAATGACAGGGCTAGGAATCCCATTAACTATCTCAGACATAGTCATTGAACAGGATGATGTTAGGAATCTCTTAAAACGAGTCAATATTAGGAAGGCCCCAGGTCCAGACCATATTTGTGGGCGTACACTCCAGCATTGTGCTAGCGAACTCTGTGGTGTTTTCCAGCATATCTTCCAATTGTCACTTGAGAAGAGCCAAATTCCTGATATGTGGAAATCCTCAACTGTAATTCCCATCTCTAAGAAACCTCATTTTCTTCAGCATTTAACACAATGCAGCCGCATCTCCTGGTAGAGAGCCTATTATGTCATTTTAAACTGCCCGATCAACTTGTTTTATGGATTTGAAACGTTCTAACTAATAGAGAGCAGAAGGTGTCTGTCAATGGCTCTGCATGCACAGCAAACAACTATTTCAGATGCCTTTGCCGGTGTTACACCATATGAGAAAGGTTCAAAACGGCATAAAGGAGCTGGTGTATAGCTGTTCTTAATTTTATTTTTATAATGTTGTTTAAAAGATGTCCACTACTTTGCTGCTATTTGCACAAAAAAGGTTTTAATTGTGGAATAAAAAGTTAAATGACCTATTTTGTCACATATGTTAATTCCCTAATGTGATAATGAAGCTTCCTATAGTTTAATGTAATACGTTTAATCTCTTGGATCCCTTCTAGACACCACTCTTCTTCATTCACAGATGAACCCCCTTATTTGAGGGTAAGCAACCTACATTATCATGACATGTTCATGACTTAAGGTATGATGAGTCAACCAGTTAAGATCCAGACGTCCGTGACTAAAATCCTTCATCCGGTTAAATATAGTTAAAAAAAACGCAATATATATCGCAGGGGGAAAAAAATCGCAATGTCAGTTTTTTTCAAAATCGTGCAGCCCTAATGTACACTGATAAATGCAGGAGCATGCAAGACAACAGCTACCTGGTTAAATTCTCTTGTCCCTCCTTAGAGGCTCAGAATCAGGCCACGAGTGTGCTCTTACTGATTTTATTTTCTGGTGTGATGACAGTTTTCTGGATTTAAATGTCTCTAAAACCCAGGAATTGATCATTGATTTTAGACGTCACAAGGATGTTCCTAAGGAGTGCATCATACACAATGACAATGTAGAAATTGTCACATCATACAAATACTTGGGCACCATTTTCGATGACCACCTCAAATTTGATGTGAATACTGAGTGTATTGTGAAGCGGGGTCAACAGAGAATGCACCTTCTTCACAAACTGAACTCTTTCTCTGTCAGGCCTTTCATTCTTTGTCGTTTTTACCAAGCATTCATTGAGAGCCTTATTTGTCTTTCTTTTATCTGCTGGTTCCATAGCCTTACACTGAAAGACAGGAACAGCCTGAACAGCATTGTTAAAACCTGCTCTAAGATCATCGGCGTGAAACAGAGAGACTTAAACTCCTTCTGTAACCAACAGGTTCTGCGGAAAGCAGAGAGCATTCTGAACTCTCCAGGTCATGTTCTCTCACATGGATCTTGTCTGTTGCCATCAGGGCGGAGATATACTCTACCTGCTCAAAGGACTAATCGCTTTTCAAAATCATTCATCCCTTCTGCACTCAAACTTTTAAATTCTTGAAACGCTTTTAACTTGATTATTTATGTATTTATTATTGTGATGCTATGAACTATTTATAGTGTAAATTGGAATGATCCACATCTGTGCTCCCGGGTGTATCTGTCTGTTTTCTTCCTGTATGTTCCTGCCTGTGTACATGACATAAGCTGCTGCTCATAACCAATTGCCCCTTGTGGGATTAATGCAGTTGTTGATTGATTGATTGATTGATTAAGGCACCATCATTATGACAGTGAGTGCAAGAAGCCTGATAAACTGACAATTTTCATCTGCATTGACTTGTTTTCTTAGGAGGCATTCATTTAAATGTGTTAATCACTGGGACCACAACGGACTTAAAATTGAATTTGCTCAATATAATGTCATTATTTAACAAGATTTAATGGCACGCTGTGACCAATTTGTGGTCACGGTCCAGAAGATGAAGGAAAAGAGGAGGCAAATAAACCGAATGAAAACCACCCTGAAAGAACAGCATCAGCTCTCTTTAAACAACAAAACAATGCTATGACTCCATTCAGATACAATTTGTGCACTGTGAAGACTGGCAGTGTGACATTTCTACCATGTAGTTGTCTCAAATCGCTGCTGTGCCCTCACCCAGTGAGGACAGCCACTGTAAGCTAGTTAGCTAGCTCGCTAACAACGATCCTTTGCCTGACCAAATCATTACAATCCACTCAATCAACCCAATAAAATGATGGCGTCTTTTACATTACTTAAATTGAGATAAGAACCACATGTATAACACATTTATACAGTGCTGTGTATCTGAGCTACCATAAACCGAGCCTTCAGTAAGTGATGACAAGATGGTGGTCATTGAGCGTGAGTAGGGTTCAGGGCCCCAGAAAGATCATTTGGCACACACCCAAGGTTTAGAACAAACTGCCATAATGTAGGCTCTGGAGCTGAGACTTTAATATGTGTAAATACAGTTTGATCTGAACAGTTATATACATGTAACTATGTAAGACATGTACAGGGGACATGTCTCTTTGTTGTAAATGCTGGAAACACCATCCAACATGAGAGGGAGGTTCTAAACTCTGTGTATCGTAAGAGGTAACTAACCAACATCTTTGGAACACTGATTTCGTCTTTAACAATGTTCTATCTTCTGCTAAAGACTGTGACATACTCTATGACTGAAAGCAGCACGGTTTATGTGGTAAATGTTTTATAAGAACATGTTAAAAGTAGTAATATCTATTATTTAAAAGTGTTACAGATGAAAATAACAATATTTCCTTATTTCCTCACCTAACATGTATAGTAGTCGAAATAGTCTAACACACAAGTACAACTTCTTCATATCTGTACTAAAGAGTACAGTAGTTGAGTTGTCACATGTGGTTAGTTAGCTTTGACCAATAGGGGGCTTCAGGAATGTAATGTGCAATTAAGCTGTACTTTTGTTTTAACATCAGTATATTTATGTCAGTTATTTAAATGTCACATTGGATCTGTATCTGCTGGGCTCTCACTATAAAGCATAAGCATAGCTTTAGATTACTGTCTTCATCTTGCTGTAATTAGTTGTTGGTATGAAGAGAAGGCTGACGACTTGCAGGAGATTGAACTCCTTTCTACCAGATACAGCTGTGGTCAGTCTTTCCCTGTCAGGGAGCACGATGTTAAATATGTTTCTGATATGCGTTTTCAGGAATCAGGTCCTCAGCCGTGAGGTCATATTATGTTTTTACTTAATTTACAGGACAATTGTTTACCGACAACATTTATGTTTTTCATTTTGCCATACCATCAATGAAGCCTTTTTAAGTTTATGGGAAATCATGGTTAGAGTTGAATATTGATAAAGTCAAAAGTGACTTGAAATATGAAAATGACATATTTTATTAACATATTTGAGCAAAACTAATTAGATCAGTTCATGTGCAGGGGACTGCTCTGAGTACACTGCCATTTAATAGTTCTCATTCATAACACTCCGTTCGATGTCTCACTATGGGATGCGCCTCATCGCGGAGCAAACAGAAGCATCAATCTCATTTACACCAATTCTGATTGGCGGGTGATCTCGACGTCAGCGTCAGGGAATCCACCCTCTATAAGTAGCTTGCGCCACTACGCATGCGTCATTCAAACACCTCTTCTCGCTTCAAGAGCTCATCTCTTTATCAGCAGCCGCGCAGCTTAACTGTCCACAGACGGAACCGTGCTATCCTAGCTAAATTCGGTCGACGGGCGCTCGGGAGCTACCTTTAGATATTCTTCTAAGAGAAGATTGTAGGTACTAACACACCAGTTAGTGCCACATTCGACCTCACCCTTTTTCTTTTTTCTCGAAAATCGAAAAGGTAAGGTTTTTCATTAAGCTAGCAGCACACCTGTTGCTAGCTTACCCTCCTTGCTACCGACACCACGCTAGCGAGGACACTTTTTTCTTTCTTCTCCACCAGAGAAGAATAGGATTAAGTAAGAATACTAACACACCAGTTAATATTCTTCGGAGATAAATCCTACACTGTCGTCTTTTCTCCGGAATAACGGCAGGTGGAAAAGGATTTTTCTCTGCTAAACGCACCTGCTACGAGCACGTTCCTCCTGCGTAGCCGCAATGGCTAGCAAGATGGACGCGTCTCTCCCTCACACCAGAGGAGCCAGGGAACCGGAGGCTCGGCTTTGCGGCTGCGGGTTAAAGATTTCGGACACAGACGCACACCAGGCCTGTTCGTCCTGCCTCGGGCTGCAACATGCCCAGGAGGCTATCGATAACCCCGGCTCATGCGGGCATTGTGCTCGCTTCACCGCGAGGAGCCTCCGCCGACGGTTAGCTCGCCAAGCTAGCCTGTCGAGTCAGAACCCCCTCATGTCCCCTGATTTACCTGATGGAAATCATGACATGAGGACGTCCTCCACAGAGATGGAGCCCCGGACTGTGTCAGTCTGGGGCTCATCAGTGGTAGCCGCTGCAGAACCGGAGCCCCGAGCCTTGTCAGGCTGGGACTCGGTAGCAGCGAGGCACGCGCGAGCGGAGCCCCACGCTATACCAAGCTGGAGCTCCCGGCTGGACCTCACCATGGTCCAGCCCGCAGAAGACGTCCTAGAGTTGGATTACACGGAGGATGACGAGGACGCCTCGGGATTCCTCCTGTCCGAATCTGACGAGCAGGACGACAATATCTTCATGTCATCGGCTCAGGCTGCACAGCCGGGAGAGATGACTGCTCGCGAGGGCGATAGCACACCAGCTTCGCCCTGTCTGAGTATGGACCTGCAGGCCGTGTGTCAACGTGCTGCAGCCAGACTGGACATCCCATGGCCTGAAATGGCCAAGGAGACCTCCAGATCCCGTTACGAGGGCAAGAATTTGCCCCAAGCAACGAGGACAAAGAGGCAACTCCTCCCAGTCTTTCCGGAGATGCTGGAAGAAGTGTCGGTCTCGTGGAGAGACCGGCCCTTCAGCAACAAGACCCCGATCCAGGGTGCCTCCTCCCTAGACTGCGACGGCATGGAGAAGCTCGGCTTACTCCGCATGCCGCCGATGGAACCGCTGGCGGCAGCTCACCTCCTCCCGAGGACGGTGGCTGCACCGAGCAGGAACCCCACGCTGCCGGCGAAGGCGGACCGGTTCCAGTCAACCATGACTGAACGGTCCTACAAAGCTGCAGCATTGTCCGCCAGGGCATTGAACATTTCCTCGCTACTAACCGCATACCAAGCGGAGCTGTGCGAGGAAATGTCAAGCAACCCCGGGCCGGCGGTACTGGACGAGATAGCTGCTATCACAGACATCTGTCTCTGTGTCCAACGCTGCGCCGTCCAGGCCACGGGCAAGGCTATGGGAATTATGGTGGTGCAGGAAAGAGCGAGATGGCTCAACCTCACCAACCTCCCAGACCGGGAACGAGAGGACGTACTGGACGTGCCTATCGTTCCCGAGGGTATTTTTGGGTCTGCGCTAGCTTCTATGCAGAAGAGATGCGAGTCCAAAAAGAAGGAAGACGAGGCCCTCCACCTTTGTCTCCCTCGAAGGATCCAGCCGCTCCCTCCACGACGGCAGACCTTCACCCAGGCCGCCCCAGCAGCTCGGTTCAAAATACCCAAGCTGCAGAGGTCGCAGTCCGCCCAGAGTCCCCAGCCCAGGCAGGAGACGATCGGATCAGTATCGGTAGGAATCGTCAAAACAGGGTAGGGAACGGAATTTGGCCAATACTAGACTTAAGAGCTCTGAATGCGTATCTAAGAAAATACAAATTCAGAATGCTCACTCACACATCTCTGCTGCCCTAATGCTGGAATTCTATACTAAATACTTCGCCTCCGACTCCCTTGTACCGGCACCACACTGGTGACCCTGATTTTTCCGACGAAGTATCCGGAAAATGTATGAACATGACGGCTGCATTCGTTAAATTGCCGGAGTTCTGGGAGCACGCCGCGGAGGCCTGGTTTGCACACGTGGAGGCGCACTTCGCCTGCAGTCAGGTAGTCTTATATTTCAACAGTTTTACGACAAACTGTGACTTTTTTGACATGGAAATGATTTTTTAAGATTGACAAACATCATATGTGTAATTCGTGGCACAATTTAAACGGGATCGAAAGATACGTTTTCTCTCTCCATTGACGTCAATACATAATTCTTCCGAAATAAGGTCCCATGGACCGGAAGTAGATGGGCGTGACTTCGCCACTCAATAGATGTATAATAAGAACTGGATACAGCGTGGGAGGCGGGCCTCGTTCATTCCTATGAGAGTTGCTCATTGGCGCATGAAGGCAAAATGGCCCAACTTTTGAGAGAGCGAAACGTCACGAAGGTATTCATATAATCATAATCCGTTCTTATTGTGCATCCATGGGTAAAGGTAAAACTCATGTAGTACTGAACACGTCACATGAACGTGCCGGGCGGCGCGGTCCCGTGGGTTAGATGCACGTTCATAATGCCGAGGAAAATAACTCTCAGAATAACGTTATTAGCCAACACACTCTCACTCCATAATCGTCCAGGAGCGACACTTGGTCAGGGTCCCGTGGCGTGCAGTTGTGACGCTCCTAAATTCCTTCAGCTTCATAAAGGGACGCAAATAGCTTTCAACGGATTGCAATGTATTCCCATCTGCTTAAAGGCAATGTGAGCGTCCATTCCCATTGGATAACGGAGAATTTTACACCCGGAAGTAAGTATTCCCCTTACTGTCGATTGATTTGAAAGTGATATCTGCACTACTCATCGACTAAAAAACACCAGATTATCCTTGTTAATTACACAACATTGATTGGTTTATCAACCTATTTAAATTGTGTGCAATGCTTTTGTATTTTTCCCCTTCGATTCGGAGAAACAAATATTTTTCCGGAGTTCAGGATGGCAGAAGACACTACACTACCCAGAATCCCCAGCTATCGTTTAGGACTACACCATGTGCTCTGTTTGACAAACCCCGTGATTAGTTCTCAAGCTCTGTGATTGGTTGACCTCCAATTGCATTCCATATGAAAAAAAACGTTTCGTAAAAGATAAAATCATACTTTATTCAGCAGTGCTTGCTTTACTATTTGAAAGTCATCACATGAATGCATTAGCCGCGTTCACACCGAGTACTTTGCTGTACTTAGTTCCCGGCACTTAGTGACGCGGCACTTAATACCCCAGGGCACTAAATACAGATAGCGTTCACACCGGAAATAAGTCCCTGGGGGACGTCACTTCTTCTTCTTCTGCTTTGGGTTTACTGGCAGGCCGCAAACAACTTCATGGCGTATACTGCCGCCGAAAATCCCCGGCAGGAAGTCCCCGGAGTTGGGGACTGGCTTCAGTAGAATCTGCTGCCAGCAGCTTCTACTGAAGCCTTCCGAGTAAACGGCCAGAACGCCGACACCTCCTCATCTCCACCGCTCCCATGTTTTATTTTGTGTTGTCATAAGTTAGTCTCTCTGCGTTTCTGCGCGGGGCTAATGCTAATGCTAATAATGCTAATGCGAGGATAATAAAATGGCGGCTCTACAAAACATTTCAGACTTTTACGGGGCGTGGTTTG
>CALSBZ010041039.1:343585-359576 GCA_943591055.1 Gobionotothen gibberifrons
CCTTCTACGGTGTAGTTATGCAATGAATGAAAATCTTGGGTCACAGGTTCCTCAACAGCGCATTACAAGACATCTATCAATATGTGTGTATACCTCCACCATTAAACTGTCAAATTCTGCACATTTCTTATACTATCTACATACATAAGAGTATAATTAATATGTATAATATCAGTTAAAATAAGTGCTTCAACATAGTTAACATTGCAGGAAAGCAATGTATTAGACGTTAAGTACTTTGTCAGGCTTAATATTTATCTGTACATAGATACCCCCAAAGTTGTTTTCTTATTTAAAAGAAGACCTTAATCTAAAGTATTATTTAATGTTTAAATAAAGGTCAATTTGTTTTTCTGTTTTGCACCTCCTCCTATTAATATCGTTGTACATCCTGCACTAAACTGTTTTATTGTAGAGATCACTTATAGTATCTTCTTGATTTTTTATATTCTATATTTCTATCATTGACCTTCTACTTTCCACCTATGAAAGTATGTACTCTTAATATTTGTTTCATCAAATATAACACATAAAAACAATAATTCAATAACGTGCTTTAACCACTAGGCTTCATGCAAATGTTTGTTTATTATAATTTGAACAATGACAAATATTCTCATGAATATTAAACACAACAACCTCTGAACATTACAAATATTCGCCTCAATTCAACCTGGAACCTCTCTCATACAATACAATAATACAATACAAAGTGTGTGTGTGTGTGTGTGTGTGTGTGTGTGTGTGTGTGTGTGTGTGGAGAGACACTGTGATGGATCGTTGGAGCTATGTGCAACTCAAGGCATATGCTCGAACGGGAGCTGCCTGGACGCTGCAATCATGTTGCGCGTACTATCCGTGCTGAGTGTGCTGACCCAACAGCAATACAGACAGTACAATGTCCCACTGTCTGGCTACCTGCATAAAGTCAAGTGCTCGGCGCAGTTGTCGGTGAAAGGTCGCTCCTCTGTTTTCATTGAAACAGCTCCATATATCCGTTAGCGCAGCTAGCTAGCACCAGATGCTAACAACAACAATACACGTAAGGTGTGGGCGTTCTCTCTCTCTCGCTCGCTCACGCCACACATACCCGCGGGAGCCGGAGGAGGGGCTGCAACATGTTACTGTTAATCTCTCCCCACTTTTGGCCACACCCCCTAAGTAAAATGTCTTCCCTGCTGCGGCTATGCTCGTGCACATGACGAGTATGGATCTCTGGATCTGCTATGGTATTACTGTTATGAGCCGTACTTACATCTCTAATACAGACACTCTCCCGGTCCTCCCGATGGCCAGTCGGTGCCTGCCGATGAGCGTGGAAGTGTGGTCTGCCGCAAGCGGACGGCAGGAGCGGGGCTGTCAGCATCAGCTTGAGATGGTATTTTAAACTCGATACACTCTGAAACTACGGGGCGGCCGAGGACAAAAAATACACATGCGTTAATTGCGTTAAAATAATTATTTGTTTGCGTTAACGCGTTATTAACGCGTTAACGTGACAGCCCTAATTATTAGTGTAGGACACTTATGTATGTACAACATTTGAAGATGTGTAGTTTTATTCATGTTTTCACATAATTTTACAGCATATTGCTATATTATTTCAGACTCAGTATTTACATTCTTATATTCAAAGAAAATCAGTAATATCTTTAAAAACTACAAGTCATTTTATATCAGCTGTGCACCGTTATGGTGTAAATATAACCTATCTACGAATTAGATCAAATGTAAAAGTCAGCCGAATTAGTGTTGATATTGCAAGGAGACGTATTGTGTGAAGAGAAATTGAAGATGTTGTTTAATTGTTGATATATTTATGATCCACGTCAAGTATTCAGTTTCGGCGGCATTTCTTCCAGTTTTTCCAAAGGTCTTCTCATCAGGGCTCTATAAATAAAGAACTACGGCAGATCTGTAATATGTAATGCAGCCGAACCGTGTATTACAATGCCGTTATGTGATGACTTTCAAAGAGAAAAGCAAGAACACTCGGAATTAAGTATTATTATTTATTTTTTAAAATGTTTTTCCGATTTCATATCATATGAACACCAAATCCCAACATGCATTGCGGCTAAAACATCCAATCAGCTAACTTAAACCATAGCTGAGGATCTTGGGTAATCGCTCGAAATGTCTACGTCTGTTTCCGGTTATTTTTATTTTGAAATTCAGTTCCTGACGGACGCCCAAAAAAGCCCGAGATTATGGAATTAAACAAATAAATAAAAACAAGGATAAATGTGTGTTATCGTTGAGTAAATAACAGTGTGTTACTTAGAAAAGAATAACAAATTAGAAGGAAAAAAAGATTTAAAAAATACAGATTTTAGTATCCTGAGGCCCTGAGCACCATTTATTTTCACCATATATTATAGAATCTGTTTTCTGCCAAGTGAGATGAGGTGCATGTGAGGTGCATGTGTCACCGTGTGTGAATATCACCAAAGTCAGGACGTTGTGCCACTTGGTCCTAAAAATGCATAGTTAAGTGTAAACACATGTGTCTTGTTTATATTAAAAGGTTAACACCGACACCATCACACACACACACTTTTCTGTTCTGTGGTCACACCCCACAGAAACAGCTTTATTTAGTCCATCACATCAGCAGCAAGTCTAGCTTCAGCAGCAGGTTTTACACGCACAAACACACACACATACTCCCTGTTCAGAAACACAAAGAGCAGAAACTGGAGACCCCCCTGCTCCTCTGCCTTCAAGGTTTTGAATAAAGACCACGTGCAGCAGTGCTTACCCTTTCTCACCATCCCTTCCCTGTCTTTCTTCTCTTGTCTTCGTTGTCGCTTTGTGCTCCAGTCTTCCTGGCTACAACATGCCGCGGCTCGGCTGGAGAAAATAACAGAGAAAGGAAACGAAAGGAAGAGATTCAATGTGCATGTGATCGAAAGAAAAGAGAAATATGAAACCCTCAAGGCTCCAGCAACAATCACCCTCTCCCTTCCTCCCCCACTCTGCTGTCTGCCTCCATCTCCCTCTCTGCTTCCCTCCTTTTCCCTCCTCTTCTCCCTCTCATTCATTTAGTATTCAAGTTAAAGCAGTCACCCCTTCCTCCAGTCCACTGACAGCACTGTTTCTGCTTCAAGGTTTTTTTTGTATTAGTCATACGAACATAGCTACAGTGTAGTTATGATGATGAAAATCCTAGGTCACAGGCTCACTCCAACAGTGCAACACAATAACACAGATAAACAGAAAAATATATAGTGCAAGTAAATAGTAAATACAAAAAGAGAAATTGTTAAAAAAAAAGTGAAATAGTGCAATAAGAGTCTATATGCAAGATATTAGATAAATCATTTCTAAGTAGCAGCCAGATGAATGTTGTGGATGTTATTTCAAAGTTCAGGTGTTTAATAGTCGTATGGCCTGTGGGATGAAACTGTCTCTGAATCTGGTGGCTTTAGTCCGGATGCTGCGGGACCGCCTGCCAGACGGCAGCAGACAGACTTCTGTACCTTTTCCTCTTCTCTTCTCCCTCTTTTCCGTCACCCCTGTTTTCTGTCTCTCTTTGCTTTTACTTTTCACCTTCCTCTGTTCTAATGCAAGCCAGGTTACAATGGGGTGGAATGGAGAAGGAGAAAAAAAAGTATTTGTTCCAGAATGTCACCAAAGTCAATTTAGAGAATGTTAGCACAGTTTGCATGGCTTTGCAAAGCTGAAGAATCAAGCACAGATCGGATAAAAGTATGAGCATAACAAATGTGTAAACATTTACATTAGTATTATGATTATTTAATATAGAAATACTATATATTATTGAATTACAATTAAGATAATAAGATTATATATACTTTATTTGATCTCAAATATTGATGTTTTTTCGTTATAGTAGCCTGTGGAAACCATAACAAATATGTGATGAAATGCTCTTCAGCAAACACAACTGCAGAGCTGCAAACATTACTGAAGTACTGAAAGTCCAGGAAACAAACTGAAGACCAAAGTTCACCCAGTTGTCTTAGTGTATTTGTGAATGAAGCGCCATCTCATGGTTACATTTGGTGTATCTTCCCGTATTTAGCCCCTCGCGGCCGCTTTAAATTGGATTGCCTATAGCCGCAACAGTCATGTTCCCGATTTGATCAAAATGCTTGTCAGACCCCTTGGGCCAACTATCACTAAACTTTGTCCGGATCATCTTCAGACTTGTTAAGGATATTTCGACACATTTGCCAGAGTTCAAATTTCCCAGGTAGGCAAGTCCCACTCTATACCTGGTTTGTACAGCTTTAAGGAACGACAAAACAAGACTCTCACACACACATGCATACTTACACACACACATTTACACATTTAACATACAAACACTGCAATAAAAAAACTAAAATGATTATATGCTATAGAGATCCTGCTAACGGCTCCTGTTTTCTGCTGCATCAAAATAATATCATCTTCTATTGGTGTGTGAATGCAATGTCTGTGTGTGTGTGTGTGTGTGTGTGTGTGTGTGTGTGTGTGTGTGTGTGTGTGTGTGTGTGTGTGTGTGTGTGTGTGTGTGTGTTGTAGCAGTGCAGTTCCAGAAATAGCTCCTGCATGAACATCCACTCTATAATCAATGTGTTCCCATCATAATTTGCAGAGAGAGCGGAGGCTCCTTCTCTGGAACTCTCTAGTGCAGTTTGTGTAGAAGCTTGTCACCACCACAAATCTCTAACACACTACAAATGGCCGTACTATGAGACTGAGGCTATGGCTCTACATGGCTTGATTCCTAAATAGACTGTTGGACTATGATGTTGTAGGTCACAAGATTATTTAAAAAAAAAATGTAAATACTCTTTATTGAGTTTCACACATTTAACACAACATACAAAACAATGCATAACACCTCCACCCCCCCATAGACAGCCACACAGCACATCCACAATTTGAAACAATTGAATAATAGTAATAATAATCCTCATTTACCTAATCACATAGTATATCAGGGGTACTCAAATACAAATCTTAAAGGTCCAAAAAAATGTTTTCAATAAGACAAAGGTCCGTTTATTACGGTCATTCAAACTTTTAAACAATTGCAACAAGATTCTTAACACGAGGTTGCAAAAACTAAAATAATCTGTATGCAGCAGTTTTCATTGTTATTGTGTCTGTGCTTGATCCCTCAGAGTCGCAGTGTAAGAGCTGCACAGTTATGAATAAAGGCAGCTCCACCCTCTTTCATTCAGCATTCCCATTAGTGCTTTATAAATGTCTTGCCCCCTTGTGTGTCCACTGAGGTTCGTCAGGCCCAACACATCTTCAACAAACTCCCCCTTTGCCTCATCATAAAAACTCACAAACACCAGCAACTGAGCATTGTCAGTGGTGTCAGTGGACTCATCCACAGCTAAGGAAATGCACTGTGCATTTTCTATTCCATCACAAAGCTGATTAATCAAATCACCAGCCAGTATTTATGTTCTTCTGGTTGCTGTGGAATCTGAGAGGGGGATTTGCTTGATTTGACCTGTTATTTCCTCTTTTTGTTTGCCTTCAAACATGGTCTCCATCACTTCAGTCATGCATTCTTTTATACTTCAGTTATTATCAAGTGGAAAGTCCTTACCTACTGGCCTAGTTAAATCAAAGTGGTTACTTTTTTTTGGCTGGGCAGTGTAGTTTTACACACGTCTTATTTGACTTTCTCTGGACTTAAAACTGTTTTTTGGGGGCAGACCCCCTCAAAGAAAAAAATATGTTTACACACGTAAGGTCATCATCTTAACAGTTTTGTATGCTCATCCGTGAGCAGAGCATCAAGTTGCCATGTCTATTACAGCTGAATGCGGCGATTACCATTTTGTTCAGCAAAACCCCTCACAAAATTATTAAGATCAACAGCTTTAGTGCGTTTTGATTCAATGCTGAGTACAGCCAAACTTGACAGTCTCTTCTCTGTCATTGTCGACCGCAAATACCTCATTCCTTCAGTACTTGGGTCCGAATGCTTCTCGTTTTGCGCCGTCCCGTTCAAATGAAATCGCCGCTCGCGCCACGGCCGGGGGGGGGTTACAAGACGTGCATCTTGTGCTGCATTAACTTGCACTCGGACATTAGAGACTTTCTCTCATAAATGTCCGATGAGCCACAACTTTTCTTTCAAAACAAAGCTGCCAAATGGGGTAGCAGCTGGGGTAGCCCGGTAGGTGAAACTGCTACTAGCTACAGTACAGATGCAACTAGATGAGCTGTTACCTCTCGCTCTGACTTTTTTCCCACCCGCATTCCGCAAAGACCCGCCCTACTGTGCCTCTGATTCGCAGACTGTTGGTTGGGGGAAAAAACGCTGACGGGATGCTGAATGCGATTGGACCAATGCGTTGACAGACACAGAGACAGTGGAACAGTCGGACATGCAGCAGAGCGCTGTTTGCAGTAGACATAGCGGATACTTTTGACTCGTTGCGTTGTGGCGATGTCTCGCAGATAACACAGATAATACAGATAATACATATGAAAAGTATAATTTGCTCAGAGTCCAGAGACAGTTGTGGTTGGGTCCGGATCCGGACCGGAGTCCGGACTTTGAGGATGCCTGGACCACAAAGGATAAATAAAATATGTGTATACACATGCATTTACATACACATCATGCTGGAATATAAATCAAAAGATACAAAACTATGAGGAATATTATTTTCAGTCCGCAATATGTGAGTTCAGGTTAATCAGTCAACAGAAGCCTCAAGCGTCATCCATAGTTGATGTTACTTAGCTTTCCAATCAGAACCCCCCCCCCCTGAGAAGTAAAGCTTTCAGGTCAGTGGGAAAATAATCCAGAAAAGGGGACCAGACCTTCATAAACAGCCCGCCATTGCCCCTTGAGGTAGCAAGCAGTCTCTCATGGGTGAGAGTGTTAAAAATCTCCCTATACCAAAGGGTAACATTAGGAGGGGTGTCTTTTATCCATCTGTGCAAAATACACTTCCGAGTTTCTCAAGAAGTTTGTAATGTGATGCAGGGAGAGTCAGTTCTCTAGAGCGAAGGCCAAGAAGGAAAACACCAGGGTCCTTCTTAATTTTCTTTTTAAATATCGCACTTATTTCCCTGGAAATAAATGTCCAGAATCTAGATATGAATTTACATTCCCAAAAGCAGTGGAAATATGTCCCCCTGTCAGAATGGCATTTAACACATGAAGGGGAAATGGAATGGTCTATTTTATGTAATGTGACAGGAGTAATATGTAGCCTGTGAAGAATCTTATACTGGGTTTCCCTCAGTCTGTTACATATAAACGTGGTTCTGATTAAGTTTATAGATGCCTGCCAATCATCTTCAATATATTCAGTACCCAAATCATTCTCCCATTTACGGGAAATATTCGGCAGTTTGTATGTGCCAGCAGAACCAAGGAGTGAATAAAATGACGAGATAAAATGCTTTGAATTTTGGCGCTCCAAGATGAACTTCTCTGCGTCATTGCAAGGGAGGTTAAGAGAAAAAGACGTAGTCAGTGAAGTAACAAAGTGCCTTATTTGCAGATATCCAAATAAATGCTGTTTTGGGATATCGAATATGTCTTGTAGCTGCCCGAAAGATAAGAAAATATCATCCTTGAATAAGTCACCAATTACGTGAATACCCCTGTCCCTCCACAAAGAGAACACAGATGAACTGGTGCCTGCAGGAAAGTCAGGATTTTGAACTATCGGCGACAATGAGGACTTTACATCCTTCCTTCCCAAATATAAATGTCATGCCTGATACTGTTGTATATAATAGGATTGCATTTTACTTCTGAATTAATCTTCTTTTTATCACAAGTGACCAGGCTCAAAAGTGAGTATGGAGAACAAGCCCAGGAATCAACACAAGTCTCCTTTTTGAGATATGCACATAGCCATGACCAGAGTTGGGTGTAACGCGCTACAAAGTAACGTGTTCCACATCTCCGCGTGCAGTGCTGCATAAACATGGCTGAGTCAGCGATAACTTTCGAGGGGTGGAGGTATGCCCATTATTTTGAGTTTGTCCGAAGAATAGACAGGAATGTGACGGTGAGGTGCAAACTGTGTCCAGGCCAGAAGCTGTTATCCACTGCTGTAAACACCACGTCAAACCTCAACACCTGCAAAGAGCACATGCTAAGGTGAAGCTAATAGCTAAGGACCCCCGAACCCAGAGTGAGGATGTTGTGAGTGCGCCGCCGCCGAAGCAACACAAATTAGGACCGGTAACCAAAGCAGAGATGGACAGGCTTGTAGCATCCTTCATTGCTTTCTTTGTTGCCCACAGTGGAATCACCATCGTTCAGATATATACTGCGCAAAATACAGATAGCAGGAGGCAGAGGACAGCCATGGTCAGATAGGAAAACATTCAGGAGCTATCTGGATCAGTCTTATGCGACAATGGAAACTGAACTAAAGAGAACCTTTGACACTTTAGCAGTCTGTGTGATCTGCCTGTAGGGAGGGGCGGGCTGGCCCTGCGAGTAAAGTAACGAGTTACTTTATGTAGAGAGTAACGAAGTAGTGTAACATATCTTTTTTTTTTCAAGTAATATGTAATATTACTTTTTTTTAGTAACGACCCCATCTCTGGCCATGACCAAACGTAGCGTGCATGGCAGGCCCAGTTGTAAAATATCAAATTAGGCATAGAAAGGCCACCCCATCTGTAGATTGCTGGAGTATATTAAGCCTCTGTCTGGGTTTTTTGCCATGCCAAATACATTTGGAAAGGGATTTTTCTAAATCGAGATTACATTTGTTGGTCAAGTACAGGGGGAGCATCTGTAAAGGATATAAAAGACGGGGGAGGACACTCGTCTTAATGCAGTGGTTCTCAAACTTTTCCTGCCATTCCCCACTTTGAACAGGTGGGCCTTTTCAAGCCCCACCTGTCGGGAGCTACTTTTACTCCTCTTTTTTTGTTTTTTGCAGTGTTTTTGCAGTATTTAGCACATTTTAAAGGGCCCATGTCATGCCGTTATGTTAAGCCCCCGCTGATTGGTCCAAATTGACCAATCCACGGACTTCCTCACACATACACTCAGTGCAGGCAGCTCTGCTGATTTCTCCTCCCTGGCTGCAGGCTGATAACAGACAGTTGGGGTCGCGGCGAAATTCTCTCTGCAGACCCATTCTCACAGCGTTAATCAACCTATAAACCTTTTTCTTACTCAATATCAAGCCACACTTATTGTTTTTACTTCGGCTGTGACTTTGTGTGTGCTCAGGATGAGTTTGGCTGTGTTTCGCTGTGTATCGCTAAACAAGGAAATCACACCTCCACGGAGTTCAGCGCGATTCACAACCTCCCGACCAATCGGAGCACACTGGGCTCACAGGGAAGTGAATACTGCTGAATACACATACTTTACAGATGTAAATGCGAAACCAATGTGAGTTTGGAAAATTGCACAGTATAAATCTATTTTAGTATACCTCAACAATGGAATTATGATCAGTGGAAATGGCCATGACATGGGAGCTTTAACATTATTATATGCTTACCTTTAACCTTTGTGTGCTGTTTAGGTCTGTGGGACCCGTTTTCTTTCTTATATTATTTTAACCTGCTTTATTTGGGGGTGGACCCCACATTCTCTAGGGGAGTTCGGGGCATGCACCCCCGGGAAGATTTTGTTTTAAATGTTGAAGTTAAATGCATCAATCTGGTGCACTTTGAGCACAACATGAATTTATGGACACAGCTCTCAACACTCAGATGAATGGGAGCTGTATACTTTTCAATAATCCAAACATCTTTAGAATATGATCACAACCAATAACAAATCATTTAAACTGGTTTATTCTTATCTTATGTTACCTACTGTAGTTAGCATTCTTTCTTTTTATTTATGCATATTTTACTAATCACTCCCCTTTTAAACAGTATTTTTTTACAACTAGGCTATATTAAATAGATAAAGGTGTGCTCTCTCTCTCTGTCTCGCTCGCTCACAGAGGCTGTGTGCTCCTCCGTGGCGATGACCGCTTGCGTTAAAAGATAATAATAAACATAGGCCTATTTGTAAAGTGGGGGGACACAAACGGGATTTCGAAAAGTGTCACGGTTAAACTCCTTATGAAGTGGTGAGATGTCGCTCCACATTGCTTTTTCTTCCCGGCTGCAACGCTGTGTGTGTGTGTGTGTGTGTGTGTGTGTGTGTGTGTGTGTGTGTGTATTTCACATGTGAGTGCATTTCACATGTGTATGAGAGATTTTTACATATGTCTAAATGATTTTGGTTTCAGTTGTGTGTGTCTGAGCAGGCTCGGATTGGCTATCGGGAGATTCGGGACTTTTCCCGGTGGGCCGCTGCCGTTGGTGGGCTGCTGCCTTCGTTGGGCTGCTGGCTCTGGCATAGGTCCGTGGACTTTCACAGGGCCGGTACCGCATCCGCCGGCGCAAACACCCGTTGCGAGTCTCCGGCTGTAACGGCCCGTCCACACTACAGCTTCAAAAAAAGCTTGGAGCTGGGCGTGTCTGAAGCTTGGGGATTTTTTGCGAGCACCGCGACCAACAACCTATCACATGAATGTCCCGCCCCCGACATACAAAGCAATAGCAATGTTAAAACGAAGTAAACTGGATATAAAATCCCCAAACAGGCGAAAACCTACCAGTTTCACCCACTGTCTCTGCCACCTCCCTGCATACCTGGTTCCTCCGGTTGTATCCCGGTAAGTTAATAGGGACTGGTCATACAAAACCGGGTGATTTTCTACGGCGATAATTAGTTGCTCCTCCGTCTTTTTTTGAAATATAGAAATGAAATATCTCTCCCAGCTTAGACGCGGTTTGATTGGCTAGGGCGGTTTGATTGGCTAGGGCTTGAGCTGTCAGATTTTCAGAAACGGGATTTGATTGGCTGGCGCTGGCTTCTCCAGCTTCTCCCGCGTCAGAAGTTGAACAATTTTCAACTTTTGAAGCCGGAGACGCTGGAGAAGTTCAGCCAAGCTACCCACAATTCAGTTCGGCGAAAAGCGAGGCAACGTGACGTCACCCCATTCAAAGTGAATGGGCAGACGCGTTAGAAGCTTTTTTTGAAGCTGTAGTGTGGATGGGCCGTAACAGTCCACTACCGCCCGTGAGGACCCAGGTTCGATTCCGGCCTGAGGTCCCCAAAATGTATTTAACAACAAAAAAAAAGAATAATCTCCCGTTCATCGCGTCCATTCGCGACCCACCTATCACATCTCTGCCCGCCCCACACTTTGAGAAACGCTGTCTTAACGAGACTGATCCGACCCATCAAGGACAGTGGTAGGTTGTGCCATCGTTCCAAATCTCTCTTAACTGCGGCACAGATAGGGGCAAAATTAAGCTACCACAGATCTTTCAAATTTGGCGACACCTTTAAGCCTAAATATGTGAAACCAGAAACTGACCATTTAAATGGAAAATTGTCCAAAACATCTGTGTTATTCATGGTCCCTAATGGCATAGCTTCAGATTTACTATAATTGATCTTGTAGACAAAAATACCAAGGTATCTTCAGCGCATAAGGCCATTTTTTGTTCCACGTTCCCTACCATCACCCCCCTTACATGTATATCAGTTTGCATACGAATACTTTCAGCTAATGGCTATAACGCTAAAGCAAAGAGAAGAGGGCTAAGTGGGCACCCCTGACTTACGCCCCTAGCCACAGGGAAAGGTTCAGAGCGTCGTCCATCAGATATGACTACAGCTGAAGGTGAATGATATATGGTTTGGATCCACCCAAGGAAGTCCCCTCCTAAGCCAAATCTCTCCATGACATCGAACATGTAGCCCCACTCGACTCTATCGAAGGCCTTCTCCGCGTCTAACGAGACAGCCAGTGGATTCTGTTTCCTTTGATTGGCAAACTGCACAATATTCAAAAGCTTCCTCACATTACTGATAGAATAATGCCTGTGAACAAAGCCAGTCTGGTCAGGTTTAATGAGAGTTGGAAGAAGATTCTCCAGCCTCTTTACAATACGTTTTGAGAGCAATTTGCTGTCAATTGAAATTAGGCTGATACTGTAGGTCTGAAAGAACCACATACATCAGGGGGTTTACCTTTTTTTTTTTAATGACAGAGATATTGGCAAAACTCAAAGTTGGGGTTAAGTCCCCCCTGCTAAAGGAGTCCAAATACATATCTGTAAGGGGAGCTACAAGCATATTACTGAACTTTTTGTAAAATTCAGGACCAAAACCATCTGGTCCAGGGGCCTTGCCTCCCTTAAGAGTGTGTATGGCTTCAGAAACCTCCTCTTTACTAATTGGCTTACATAAAACAGCTTTTTGCTCATCAGATAGGGATGGGAACATTAGTTTATCAAGAAATGTAGTTCTGGCCTCAACAGAGGTCTTTATAAAATAATCTCATTATTTTATTTATATCAGCCGATTTGAGGTGCCTCAAGCCATTCTTATCAATGAAAGAAGGGATTACATTTGACTCAGTTTTAGCGTGAGCCAGACGTGCTAGTAGTCGCCCAGGTTTATTACCGGATTCAAACAACCGATGTCTAGCATAAAAGAGGTGTGACACAGCTTTCCTGGTAAGTAGTTGGTTTAAAGCAGAACGGGCTACGTCGAGCTGTTTAGCCAGAGAGCTATTGCGGGATAGCTTCAATTGAGTCTCAAGGTTATGAATTGTCTTTTCCAAATCTAGCTGTCTCTTAAGAGTATCTTTTTTTGCGCTGATGAGTAGGATATAATAGCCCCGCGTAAGTATGCCTTCCCAGCTTCCCATAGCGTAGAAGGGCTCACATCAGGAGTCTTATTTTCAGTGACAAAATGATGCCATTCTGTAGAGATGTATTCAACAAATGGATGGTTACTCAGCAAAGTAGGATTTAAACGCCAGTGTCGACAGGCAGGGTCCTTATAAGGCGGTGAGATAGTAACACTGACAGGGGAGTGATCAGAAAGGAACCGGGAGCCAATCGCACAGTCCAAAACGGTACTTGAAGAGAAAAAATGGTCTATCCTGGAGAAAACCTGATGAGGATTAGAAAAAAATGTATAGTCACTGTCAGAGGGATGGAGAACCCTCCATACATCAAACAAATCTAGGTCATTAAGAAAATCACACATTTTCACGCTTTTTTGGGAGAGAAGAGAGCGAGAGATTAGGGTTAAGTGTACAATTGAAGTCACCTCCCAGAAGTGTGTATGGGGAGGAAAAAGTCGCCAAATCAGAGAGAAGTTGTGGGATAAAGGAGGCTTCGAATACATTAGGGGCATATACATAGGGGTGCACACAGGGGCGGATCTAGACAAATATTCATGGGGTGGCAAGAGGGTGGCAGGAGATTTTGAGGGGTGGAATGCCCTGGCAGAAGTATATGCTGATTTAATCGCAGTCATATCAATCAATGTTAACTTGGAAAGTCACAATATTAATATTTTAATTCAATAACATAGGTGACATTATTGTGGCACATCAGTAAAGCCTTACATATAAATATTAGGGCCGGGACTTTAACGCGTTAATTAAGATTAATTAATTACACAAAAATTAACGCGCATTTTAATCGCACTTACTTTGCACCGCGGAACGTTTCTCACTGGATGAGTTTCAGGCGTACCGATTATACTGGAGCACCAACGAACGTTCATGACTTCAGACAACAACAAACCACAGTGAACATTTCAAACATGAACGAAGAAGCTGATGAGACCGCGTTGGTTGGCCCCGTGGATGGGAAATGTTGTTTTAAAAAACGGATGGATGGAAGCGTCGATAAGAGCACGGTAGTGTGCAAATTATGCAAAAAGGAATTCGCATATCACCGCAGCACATCAAGCCTCAAGTATCACCTCAATGCTAAACATATAGCAGCTAGCGTGGAAGCTAGCGTGGACGTTAGCCCGACTCCGAGTACAAGGACCCACACCCAACCCACACTCAACCAGATGACTGGTTTCAGGGCCAGGATAACTAAGTCCACGTCTGAACAAATAACCAACTCCCTGGCTCACTGGATTGCACTCGACTGTAGACCACTTGGAGTGGTAGAAGATAAGGGGCTGCAAAAAACTGTTGGTAAATCAACAAAGTCTGTTATGGCCTCTGAAGCAACAGAGAGATGTTTTCTAATAGTCAGGGTTTCCAATGTTCTGAATGTACTTGAAAGTATTGTGTTTTACTTAAAAACAAAGTGTTATAGTTTACAGAAGGTCTACCTACGTATAGGCTACCTGAATCTCTGAAATGTACTATATTCCTAAATATGCTATTGCTACACTTTATGGCAAAAATTGCACTTTTCTGTTGGTCTTGGTTAAGTACCACCTTGAAAAAAAATAAACAATGTTTTGTTGCTTATGTATTCAGTCATTATTCAATGGTATACTAAAATTCATGTGAAAAAAATTGCTTCTCACTGTTCTCAGGTCAAATATTTATATGCGATTAAAAATGCGATTAATTTCGATTAATTAATTACAAAGCCTCTAATTAATTAGATTAATTTTTTTAATCGAGTCCCGGCCCTAATAAATATATAAGGTGGCAGACATAATTTAATGATGAATGTTGCTCAAGATGCTTGCTCACCCTCCTTCAAATTTGAAAGACAAGTAATTATATCATGTATTAAAATTCAAAGGAACAGTTCAGCGCCCCACGACTTTACTGCAAACAGTTACAACCTTGACTTTACATCAGAAAGAACAAACATTAAAGAAGTGACTAACTGCATCAGTTACGGTTAAAAAAACGTGTATTCAGCTAAAACACATACATCGCTGCAGTTATTATCCAGTGGAAAGTCCTTACCTACTGGCCTAGTTGAATCAAAGTGGTTACTTTTTTTTGGCTGGGCAGTGTAGTTTTACACACCGTCTTATTTCTCAGGACTTAAAACAGTTTTTTGGGGGCAGACCCCCACAAAGAAAAAAATATATATACACACATACAAGGTCATCATCTTAACAGTTTTGTATGCTCATCGAGTCATCCATGAGCAGAGCATCAAGTTGGCATGCCTATTACAGCTGAATGCGGCGATTACCATCTTGTTCAGCAAAACGCCTCACAAACATATTAAGATCAACAGCTTTAGTGCGTTTTGATTAAATGCTGAACACAGCCAAACTTGACAGTCTTTTCTCTGTCATTGTAGACCGCAAATACCTCATTCCTTCCGTCTACTTGGGTCCGAATGCTTCTCGTTTTGCGCCGTCCCCCCGTTCAAATGAAATTGCCGCATATCATATTTCCAAGCTCGCACCAGGGAGGGGTTACAAGACTCACGTCTTGTGCTGCATTCACTTGCACTCGGACATTAGAGATTTTCTCCTGTAAATGTCCGATGAGCCACGACTTTTCTTTCAAAACAAAGATGCCAACTGGGGTGGCAGCTGGGATGGCAAGGCTATTTTTTAGGGTGGCAGTTGCCACCCCATGCCACCCCGGTAGATCCGCCCCTGGGTGCACATAACTGGCAGTGGCGGCGCCAGGGTATGGCTGGGGTATAGGCTACAGCCATACCAAGAAATAGCTTAGCCCCACCATGAAAAATGAAGTTAAAGTAAGCACAATAAAGTCCGCCAACTTGCGCGAAGTAAATTGCACAGACAGCAGTTAGTAAGATTGATTTCAGCCACTTGTCTGGAAATACCGAAGACTAGAAACGGTTTTGAAAACTTGTGTCACGTAGTGATCGTCTTCTAAATAGAACATCTTTGATAATGTCTTCTGGCCAATCAGAATCAAGATAACTGCGTGGTCTTGTTGCACGAAGTCCCGACGGAGAATACTTTTGCTGTAGTACATCTCTATATACATCGATACAACATTACGTGTTGATAGAATGAATGAATGAAAACTTTATTACAGACTTAGGGTCCAGATAAAAGACAAGACATTACATAGATAAAAGACAAGACATTACATAGATAAAATACAAGGCATTACATAGATAAAATACAAGGCATTACATATAATAAATTACATACACAGCATAAAAATAATTCATAGCTTAAGAATAATTTAAATCAGTGTCCTACAAAGAGACAACTATACCAATGTCTCCACAGCTG
>CALSBZ010041046.1:335-21415 GCA_943591055.1 Gobionotothen gibberifrons
CACTACACAGAATTTGGAGATGAAAAAGAAGGAGTGAGATTTTTCTTGCTAACTGGCGCCTGCCGCAGAGTCCAGCTAATCATTACAATACCCCAGCAGATTGGACAAAAGCAGTCCTTTTCCTAATGGACTGCTTTTCAGAGCTAACCTGATTCAGTCAAACACAAACAGCTTGGCAGCATCCAAACAGCCAAATTCACTGACTGAATACCAAACAGACCGGCCAATGAGTAGACAGCCTGTCAGGGAAACATTGACAGAAACGTGTGAGTGAACCATAGTCCCAGTGGCTGGCCAGACTATTTTTGATCCGCAGACATGGACTGAATGCAATGAATGTGGAAGCAACACAAATATTCTACCAATCTTTTTCAAAACTGCAATAACATGGAAACCTCCTCTGCAGAATACAATATTGTTTTCTTCCACGGCTTTCTTCGAAAATGTCTATTAACTGATAAGGACATTCATTCAGACTGGTCTTTTCAAGATTTGCCAACTTATTAATAACATTTGTGTGGCATTAACTATGACAATGTTTATGTAACAAAGTTAATTATTAACTGGGATAGAGGTTACTGTGTGACACGTTATATTGGTATTGGCACTGACCTCTTTAAATGGATCAGGTATTAAATAATCCAGATCCTTTTGAAAGTCTTATCTTATATATCATTAAATGACTTGTATGTAGATTGTGTAAGAAATGTGACAAAGAAATGTAAATGCATTATTAGAGAATGAACACTAAGGTCTTCATTTTCAAATGGGAATTTACCTTTTACGAGACTACTGCATAAACAAACCTGACATCCAACCAGGTCAAATACCTCAGGGAGACTTGACAACCGTTTCCCATTTCTGTCAAGATTTAAATCAATATTATAACCAGAGGTGAGTCAGAAAGCTTCACAAATCGACAGAGGGTGGTGGAATGTGAAAAATCAAAAAGGCAGGAGCTTCTTATTTGGATTTTTGGGTAATGAACAAGAGCATTAATAGCCAAATCCTCCTCCTGAATAATTGACTACACCTCCAGGTACGAAAGCAACAGCCCTTCGCCCGTGACAGACATTAAATCTGTCAGGATGAGACGCCTCCAGAGAGAGACTCCCTCCACCGGTGCGAGAGAAACGCTCACAGAACAAAGTGCTTCCCGTGTCAAACATGAAACCTTCTTGTTCTGTGGTGTCTGCCGCGGCTGTCTTATCACACGCTCAGAGCTGCTGGTTAACCCCGTCATTTCTGCTTTCATCAATTATTACAGAGAAACCAGAGAGCAGGCAGAAACCAGCTCATATATCTTTAAGCATTACAAATCTGTGCATACTTCATATTTCTTCGGATATATTTACTAAGGCAAGATAAGAAGTACTTAATTGATCCCAATTTGGGAAATGTCTGTGTTGCAGCAGCATAAAAAGACATGGCATTGAACAATACACATTAAAACACTAGAAGTAAACAAGAAAGTAGAAAATATACATGTTTAATTACACAAAATATAAAGCAAGTACTATGCATGTGTGTGTTAATACAGTGCGTTATTATGGCAAACATTCGTGCAACATTTAGCCATAAGGCAGTTGTGCACTAAACATTTCAGGGTACAACATTTTAAAATTTCACTTCGAACACATAAGGAGGCTAGAACGCTTTACAATTCAAAACAGCCTGAAAATAACACTAAAATGGTGGACTGTGCGAGAAAGATGCAACTTTGTGATGGTGCTCGAGGCAGTAGTTTGTGGTGTAGCTTCATACAGCATTTTAAAGGGGCCATATTGTGCACATGTTCAGGTTTCATAATTGTATGTTGTGCCTCTACTCTGACATGTTTGCTGTAATGTTCAAAAAGGAACTTTGTGATTTAAAAAACTTAAAGGGGACCTATCATGCTAAATGCACTTTGTGATGTCTTTTATACATAAACATGTGTCCCCGGTGTGTCTGGGAACTCACGCAGCGTCCGAAAATAAAACCCTCGCTCTTTTCCTCCGTACCCAAATCTCTAAAAACGGAGCTGATCCAGATTTGCGTCCGATATGACGTAATATCTGAAATGTAGGCTGGCTTTACGCCCACAGCCCTATCAGAAACGTTGCTATCAGAAACAATGCCCGACTGTTTTGGACGTAATATATCGTAATATGTTTACATTAGCATCGCTAACACTCAGAGCTAACCTGTACTGGAGAGCATGTGTGTGAAGAAGCAGGAAGTAAAAAGGAACTCACCTTGTGGTATAACCGGCAAGAGAGAAAGCCTTTGAGCTCCATACTGTTTCAGAAATAATCCTTGATAATCCATGATATGGCGTTTCATCACGGCAGTATTTAGTTTAGACAGTAGCTGCCCAAAATCAGCCCTTTTGAAACAGGAAGTGAAATAGAGGGATATGAGGCATGGCTAGAATGGGTGATCTGTTTGGTATTTTGAGCAAAACACTTCATAGACATGTTTTTTATATATTTATATATATCTGAGACCTATACGATCGCCTAAAAATAGCATGATAGGTGACCTTTAAGAAAACCCAACAACACTTTATGCGGTAAATTCAATTTCACACATTAAAATTGAATTTACAGCCTGTGAAATTAGGATGTCTTCTCTGGCTCTAAAAAGGAGCATTGTGTGAAGTAATGCCATATCGCCATACTGTTTGAGTACAAAGCCACTTATGTTTACATTCAAGTAGTTAAAGCAGTCAGGGTGAATTAATTACATTTTAAACACAGGAGACAACCCATTTTCCAACCAAGAGTTTAAAACAAATTGAGGCACAACCATATATGGTTAAATCCTAACCTTTGTATTGCATTAACCATGGCAACAGATCCCATTCGACCTTAACGAAGTGTTCATTTCAACCCAAACCACGATGTTTCCCAGAATCTAACCTATTTGTTTTTTGTGTCTACACCTACTGCTCCATTTATCAAATATTTCTATTAGCAGTAATTTGAAACCTGCTTTTGAATAGTGACCCTGTATCCACTTCACATTGTGTTTTTCTTATAAAGAATTTTAATGAATACACCTCGCATATCTGGAAAAAAGAAAACACATTTCTCCACCACACTTTCATTTCTAGCCAGTGCGTTTGATTTAGAATAAATAAACCCTGCACTTCAGTCGGGCTGGCATATTAAGCTTCTCCGCACAGTCAACATATTTACCATAAACCACATGTTCAGCTCTCTAAATGTAAAATGGAGGTACTTTGGTTTGATGCAAATCCTCAGAAAAGTGTTTTGAAATTCAAATCATTTCTGGAGGCACATGTGGATATTGAGTTTCTAAGATTGCATCTGGCCCACGTGTTTCTCTTACCTCGTAGAGAAAACTTTATTTTCTTTTCAAAAACAGAGAAATCCCAATTGCCTATCCTTCCAATATAAACCCAGTTAAAAAGAAAACCGGTCAGTGCATAGATAGAAACCCCAAAGAGAGAATGAACTGACAGGCCCCTCTGGCTGGGTTATATCACTTTAGTGGAGACAGTTATGTACCTTTAGAAAATACCGACACATTTCCAGAAAGGTGTTGGATCGTCTTCTCGGACGATATGTCATCTCTTCAAGAGAAACACAACTGTTCATTTCCACAGGCTCTCTATTAAGGAATCAGACTTCCCATATGTCCAGCACCAGACACTTTTTTACTCTGCTATGGACAATCTTGCACTAATGTACATTCCCAAAGATATTGAAGTGACTGTTATTTTGTGATTGTTTTGATCTTAAAGGTGGGGTAGGTAATTCACTTCAGAAACACACTTTGTTATATTCCATGGAATGTTCTTAACATCCCGATAGCAATGAATATATTAAATGCTTTGACAATAAATACATTAAGAAATGTCATCTGTGGAAGCCGTAGTTCTGTAAAAAGCACGACCAATCATCTGAGCCGGCCCGGCTAAAATAACTGGATGGCCTACCTGCCTGTCAGCCTTCCATCTGTGCACAAACTTATCTCGTGCCCTCATTGGTCATGTGCGCGTTCGTGTGTGTTGGAGGAGGGGCTCTGTGAGGAAGTCTGAAGGAAGGGGCAGATTTTTTTCAGCTGCGTACTTTAAAATTCTAGCGCACTCGAGCTGGTTTCTCCATTCTTACCTACCCTACCTTTAATGTTTGCATATGTATAAATGTGTCTGTTGATTGTGTATATATAGGATATACATATTTTGTACATATTTTTATATTCGGGATTGTGGGAAACGGTATTTCGATCTCTGTCTGTACACACAAACTGAAATTGACATTAAAGTTGACTTTGAATGTCTCTGGAAACTCATAACGTGATTTTCGTGTTTAATTTAAGAATTTGTATGAGATCTGCTGACAGTAGTCAAATGACGCAGCAAGCAAAGCTCCAGATTCAATGAGAAGGTTACTCCTGTGATCTTGGTCAAGGTGTTTTGGTAACTCCATTTATAAAGCATTTTCCAGTCTTTGAGACCACTTACACGCACTGTTGGAAGCAATTTGGGGGTCAAGGACACTCTGACATGACCGCAGGGAGTGGGGACCAAACCACCGACCCTCCAACATCTAACACATGAGCCACAGCAAACATGTCGAATAGATTTTACCAAAAAAGTCTGAACTTTGTACAAAAGGCAGATAGAAACGGCATGTATTTCTAGGGAGAAAAAACTGTATCCAAGCATTGAAGCATTGTGCCAAACTGATCTCAGGTCATGTCTTGTTCAAGTAATAAAGTCACAACTACGTCTGCAAGGACGGGAGATTAATGTAGCAACAGTTTATAATTTCTGGTACAATACATCCTCCTCTGTCACGGCTGTTTTCCTCAGTCTTGCCCGTGTCCCACAGCTGGAGGAAATACACCTTTTTTTATTTAATGGTGTGACCAGCAGAGTGAGGCTGAGGAAAGTGCTGAGCGTGCCACTAAAGCTGTCACTGCACTTGTCAAGCTGAATTAATTCTTATGTTTGCATTCAGCTGGGGATCTGTGTGTGTGTGTGTGTGTGTGTGTGTGTGTGTGTGTGTGTGTGCATATGACACAACGTGCACAGTGTGTGTCTACCCTTATGTCTCGTTACAACGCCATTAAGCTGAAAAACTACGCCACACACAACTTGTTTTATGACATGCCAGCACGACGATGTACTCTACCGAAAAGAATCTAACAAGCTGTTATCGACTTCACACACTTCATGCACAGCACAGAAACAACTCCTTCCACCATAAATAACCTCTTCTTTAGAGCAGTGGTTCCCAACCTGGGGGGCGCCAAAGATCGCAGGGGGGGCGCCAGGCCTCAGATGATTTGAGGCCAAATATCATATTGACTTTTTTTACTTGGCAATACATGATCGTCACTAAAAGCCTTGTAGTTACATTACAATAAAATATAAAAAACAATTGATTAATTCATTTTAATAAATATTCAAGTTATTAGCTAATAAAGGCATAAAAAGACAGAAATGTATAATTCTTTCTTTAATAGAAATGTTTCTTCTGCGCGTAAAGTGTCCAAACCAGGCTTTTCTGGATAAGCGCATTTTTAAAACATAGTCATTGTCCATGCCGGTTTCAGTTGGATTATTTGTCACAGTTGCTCCGATCAGATCGGTCCATTTTGTAGATTATTTACGACTTTTGAATCCACATAAACACATCGGCAAAATCCGGCTTACTTTGAGCATGTGTTTTAAACAGTTTAATCCCTTTGTGAATTGTTTACACTTGCGCCAACCTTTCCTTTCTTCATACAGCGGGAATCCAAATGAATTAATCCTGAGTCCAATAACCATCAAAGTCACTCCAATAGTGCTCCTTCATTACGCTTTCATCCTCCTTTAACAAAATACTTCACATTCATCCAGTTTGTGACAGTAGTTGTAGCATTTTGAGACTTTGAAACTTGAATTACTACAACTTTCAACAGGAGTCATTTGAGGGGGCTCTTGGGAAAAAAGGTTGGGAACCCCTGCTTTAGATGAAACAGACACTATGCCTCCAGAGAGGCCAATGCTGTTGAAGTACTTCATGGCTGGCTTACCCTGCGTCGCCCGTCAGATCCCATGTTGAGAATTCATGATCTTCAACGTTAGCGACCACCTTGGCAGTCGCTGGCCAGGTAGTGTGACGTTTGATGGGAACCAGCTCGTGACCGGCTCCCCGTGAAGGGTCCCGACTGCAGCAGTTTCCCATCCTGACGCAACAAAGGAACCTCTTATGCCGACGCCGTTATCTCTCTGAAATCTCACTTGAAGTTTCGTCTCGATTCGATTCATGTAAATGTCGTTCCACTACGATGCTCAATAAAAAGTCCCTGATTTGAAAGGAACAGAGCAGATTGCTGAAGACTTGTTGACATCTTTCAAGGTTTCAGACATTCTCTACACTGTCCAAACAACTGTCCCCCAATTCCTTCCTTGTCCTCCGTCTCCAACCTCCCCAATCGCTGCTCACATGATCTCTCCGAGCTGCATTGCTAATGTTTTGGTGGCCGGGCCCTCCTCCTCCTAACACTGACAGAAGTGTCACTGTCTCCCACGACCAGACAGACTTTAAGCGCCACAACAATGTATCAACCATCTTGTTGTTTCTCTTCCTCGTTGATTGCATCAATCCCTCCTTTGTGTCGGCCCTCCTTTTCTCAGTGTTGAACACAGATGGACCCCCCCCCCCACACTTTCCAACCTCATGCTTTCCTCTTGGTCTGCAAGAGGCGAGACGCGCTGGTCCTACGCTGGAGAGACGTGTGGGATTGTCATGTGGAGAACATTCTACGAGTGCAGAAGGCATTTGATTCCATGTTTCCATTTGTAGGCTCAGCATTTCACTCCTTTTTCATATCTGAAGTTTGTTGTTTGAATAGCCCATTGTGTGCTGCCTTGAACATCTGGTAACCACTTCAGAAATCTAAACGAAACATTGTGCAATAGTGCCAGCATTTGTGTATAAAATGTAAAAAATGTAAAAGAAATGTCCAGCCCAGTTTAAGAGATTCACAAAATCCAAGGAGAAGCCTTAAATGTTTTGTTTTGTCATGCCTTAACCAAAAGATGTTCAGTTTAATATGATATTGGTCCCATGTCATGCTTTTCTGGTTATTACCCGTCCCCTTGTGTGTTATGAAGGTTTTTCTGCATGTAAACGGTCTGCAGAGTCAAAACCCTCAAAGTACACCCTGTAGCGAGTAAAACTCTAACACAGAAAATACCTCCCCAAAACGCCTCGATGGAGATACGTCATTGTCCATTGTTTACTTCCTGGGTACTGTGTCGTAGGAATGGCCAGTAGCCGGCTTGGCCGCAAATGGGCCAATCCGTGGAGCCGTTACGTTAAGCCCCCGCTGATTGGTCCAAATTGACCAATCCACGGACTTCCTCACACACACACACTCAGTGCAGGCAGCTCTGCTGATTTCTCCTCCCTGGCTGCAGGCTGATAACAGACAGTTGGGATTGCGGCGAAAATCTCTCTGCAGACCCATTCTCTCTGCAGACCCATTCTCACAGCGTTTATCAACCTATAAACCTTTTTCTTACTCGTATATAATATCAAGCCACACGTATTGTTTTCTGTGACTTTGTGTGTGCTCAGGATGAGTTTGGCTGTGTTTCAGTGTGTTGCTAAACAAGGAAATCACACCTCCACGGAGCTCAGCGCGATTCACAACGTCCCGACCAATCGGAGCACACTGGGCTCACAGGGAGGGGGGGGGGGGAGAGCTGCAGCGAGCCGTTTAGTGGAGAGAGTGAATACTGCTGAATACACATACTTTACAGAGATGCTGTATGCGAAACCAATGTGAGTTTGGAAAATTGCACAGTAGAAATCTATTTTAGTATACCTCAACAATGGAATTATGATCAGTGGAAATGGCCATGACATGTGACCTTTAAGCAGTGAAAAGGAGGAAACCATATTCAATTAGCTAAAACAGCATTTTCTGACTATTTTGCATTAAAAGAAAATGCAATAATCAACAAATCAATTAATTGTCGCAGCTCTTCTTTGCAAGATGTAGTTTGCTTAGTTTTGATCCAGTGTTGTATATAACATTTCAGAATGATGTGCTTTAATTATTTAAAGGCAACTCATGTTGTGTTTATAAGTACTGACACGACAAGGCTGCTTCCTGAAAATCTATTTTACAGCCATGTTTCTGATGCACAAATCCTGTTGGTTTGTTTCTTGCCACACTGCCTTCATGAAGTCGAAACCTGTCTCATGGTCGTTATTTTCAACAGCTATTTTGAGAACCAGATGAAAGAGGAAAATTGAACCATGGAAAAATCAAAAGGACAGAGTATAAACAAGATGCAATGGAGCAGGCAATGGTGTGCAAAGGAAATGTGACTTTTTAGGAAGTAAGGCTAAGTAGGCGGAGGACACTTGGATGGAGAGAAAGAATAAAATATCTCTTAAATCTGATCTTCATGTCCCACAAGACATTATTATCAGCAACCAACATTTTAAAGGGGCCCTATATTGATCATTTCCAGGTCCATATGTGTATGTAGTGTCTCTACTGTGACATGTCTCCATGCTTCAATGTTCAAAAAACTCTTTATTTGTCTCATACACCCTCTGTCTGAAACCAGCGCCCAGTCTGCTCTGATTGGTTAGCTGGCCCGGCTCTGTTGCGATTGGTCAACCGCGACAAAAAGAGATGTCCCGCCCCTTAGCCTATCATGTACAATATGTGTGAGCGCTAGCCAATAGAAGTGCGAGTGTTACATAGTGATGTCACTGACTACATGCACCAACACACTACAGGAAAGGAAAGATATTTTGTTTTGAAGGGAATCGGAATTCAAAAACAGCTGCTGTGGATTTCAAGGCAAGTGTAACCAAGGCAACCAAACAGGCAGTTGGACAGGTGTACCGCTGGGGGGTAAAGCCTGTCAACAAGAAAAGAAAAACTCCATCCTTTGATCTCTTTCAGAAATCTGAGTGTTCTGAAAAACAATAAGTCTGCTTAACATGCAGGAATCAATCGCAGCTGTTCACAATCTATCAGAGAACTACCGCCGTTCACACACATCTGTGTTTGACATTTTAATAGATTGTATGTGTGAGTGATTTGCTTCTTTGTGTGGACGTGCAGGAGTGACATGTATTCAAAGAATAACTTTCAATACTTAAAGTTGACAATCTTTTGTATTTGTTCAAGCTTTTGACCTAAAGTGTGTTCAGAACAAGAAAAATATTACTTATGATGACAGCAAGGTTCAAAGACGACTTCTAACACACACACACACACACACACACACACACACACACACACACACACACCTGTGGGCAATCACCACAGGAGCAATTTGGGGTGAAGTGTCTCATGCTGACTGCAGTGGGGTTTGAACCTGTGACCATCTGATCCCCATACCAAGGCTCCGCACACACACACAAACCAGTTTGAAGAGGATTAGAAGTGTAGAGCAATAAGAGAGATGGATTATCTGACACTGAAGAGGTGCGTCATTAGAACAAACGTTCTTTGATGTGAATCTCAATGTGTGCAGAGGATCATCTAAAAGTCAGAATAAATGCTCAGGGCGCCTAAGAAGTGTAAAGAACTACTACAGGAGTTAGGTTAGTAAGAAAGCCTCCAGTATAAGGCTTTTATATCGGCACCTTTCAGAGCTTTTTGAACATTAAAGCATGGAGGCATGTCACAATAGAGGCATAAGCATAATAGGGCCCCTTTAAAATGAAATAGAACCATCTGCAACTGAACCACGAATAAGCGGACGCACTGACTAACTAACCAGAAAAGACAAATATCAAATCACTTACAAAAATTAGCAGAAAATTGCATCTAATCAGTTAATTGTTGTTCATTCATTAATTGTGTTAAAAGTGATTGACACAACCTATGAGACGAAAGTTAACCAACAGAGAGATTTACCACCTCCAAGTGGACTTAGATAAGAGGAGGGCAACAGATCTGATAATAATAATAAAGTACAAATTAAAATAAACTGTTAGTAGAATTGCTTAATCGCTTTAATTGTGATTCATAGGTTTACACACACACTCTCAAAACTGTTGAATGTATATAATATCCCATGTTTCAATTGTGTTAGTAGTAACGTGGTCTAATAGTGTATTCTGTATATTTCATATTGGGTATTAGATATTCTTCTGTTAATATATATTTGCAGGTTCTCATTATATGCGCAACGTCTCGTAAACATGCTGCTGTAACGAAAGTATTTCCTAATTTGAGATCAATAAAGTATATCTTATCTAATCGAACCTAATAATAAAGTTGCTGTTGTATCGCTATGACGACATTGTACCTTACAATCCCAGCATGCAACTTGTTGTCTTTGGCCCAACACCAACAAGAGAAATACCTGTATGTTTATTGCACCAGTAAACATTAGACTACAGAACATTTAAACTCAAGAAACACCCCAACTGTGTAATCACATATAAGCAGGAAATGAGTTCCACTAGAAGCTGAAATAAAAGCCGCAGTCTAGTCTGAATTTCAAAAGGAGTGGTTACATTAAGTATGGAACAATACTGTGCAATTAAAAAGTGTTACCTTGGATGAAGCTGATCAGGAAATGGTATAAAAGAATGTGCCAGTTTTTTTATGTCAGTCTTTTATCTGAGTCTTTCCGGTGTCATGAACCAATGAAAGAAGAAGTGCTTACACACACACACACACACACATTGATAAATCATTAGCCAGTGGCCATGCAGTCCTTGTGGGTTTCAGTATGCAGTGAGTCAGGCATCAACTCTGACTCACTCTCTCGTCGTCTCTCTTCTTACCTACACCTGACGTCCCTCTTTAGTCCCTGCAGCTCACAGCTCACAGCCACATTTGTAATTCTTTTAGATCAGAAACATTTTCAAAACTTCACTCATGCTTACTAAAACATGTATATACCCAAAGAAATGTGATTCTCAGCGTTCTAAAAAAAAAACACAATTTCACCCCTCTTCTTACATTTTACTGCTGACATTCTGCAAAGCACGGGTTTGAGACGGCTTCATTTCCTCAAGTGTCCGATAAGACGTGTCAAAGAGTGAAGAATCCCAACTCCAGAGCCCTTTGCTTTTTCTGCCAGGCAAGTCGAATGCGGTGATAAGGGTCTAAAGTGATACAAACTGGCTGCTTTTGGTTACAGTGTCCAAAACTCATACAATCAATGTGACTCAGCCACTGAATCGATTCTGATTGTATTTCAGACAAGGCGGTTTTTTTCTATTTCCAGTCAATAGCCAAAAGAGTAAAGATCAAAAATCACTGTTCATTATAGAGCTGAACCATTAGTCGATCTTAAATAGAAATTTGAAATAATGCGATTATCAAATCGCAAAGCCTGCGATTTTTTTTTACATTTTGTGTGTCAGTCATTCACACCAATCAGAAGTGCTGTGCTCCACGTGTACCAGCCATTGTTAACCAATCAGAAGTGGCCCATGATAGAAGGTGATAGACAGATTCATCCAATCACCTGTCAAGTATTTTTGAAAGTGCCTGCCCTTTCCAAATGGCTTCTAATGGAGCTTTCCTAGATGGTTTCTGAGTCAGGTTAGTAATGCTCCATCACATGTTTCTATTACAGGGTGAATCTTAAACTGAAGCTTGACTTTAAAGCAACCCAACGGAAGCTTCATGTAAGTTTAGTTCTTTCACTCGTAGCTCGGGCTGTGGGGGTGCTAGAGACGGGAGCACGTTGCTACGACCTTCCTAGCCGGAGATATGGCCGCATTTTACAATAAACTTCCGTTGGGTCGCTTAAAAACGAATATCGCAAATCGAATCGCAATATCTGTCAGAAAAATCGCAATTCGATTATTTCCCCAAATCGTGCAGCCCGACATCCAACCACATATATTCACTTTATTAGGGCCTCATTGTCAAATCACTTTTGAAATGTTGCTTCCAGTTAGACTATGCAATGTCAAAAGATCCTTAAAAACGCCGATGGAGTTCCCAGAGCACCAGGGCCGTTCTTTTTGATGTTTCAGGTTGAGTCCAGTCTTTATTAATTAGCTATCACATTCTTTGAACTACAAACCATCATGCAAAGGGAGCACACCTGTTGCAACTCCAAATTGGGCCAATAGCTTCAAGTGGTAAGCCAATAGCCTCTTCCCTGCTTCCTACCCCATACAACCCCAGTACCCTTAGTTGGACCACACCTATTTTCAAACGTAACCTTCATTTTGAAGTCAGCTACACACCTGTTAAGTTTTGTGACTACATCTTCCACCATTACCATGCTATTCCAGAATGAACACCTTACAAATTACATTTTAAATAGCCTTTGTGGTTGTAAAGCTACTGTAGGAGTTTCCGGGTGAAATTTTTGTCATGATGAAACACACCTAGACAATACAGCAGTTAATAGTTTGATAGATTCAGAGCTCAGCACCTGAAGTCAAGAACTCTCCAATCGCCTCATGTTCTCTCGACCTCTCGGAGCGAAACAGAAAAACAAATGGATCGGAGGTCAAGAGGTCAAGGCACAGCAAGGGACATACAACAGGGGGAAAAGAGTGAAAGCAAAACCAGCTTTTCACATCAAGATAGAGTGAAAAAAAAGGGAAGAGCAGGTGAGAAAGACGGTGCCTCAGCAGATGCTATCTCTTGGGAAGATCCCTAGACTTGATGAGAATCTACTCATCTTATTTTCAAAGTACATAAAACAGCATCATCCTCAAAAAACATCTACTTTCTCTCACCTTGAGGTGTACACACATCAAATATTCACAAGAGCACATATTCCCGCTGAGTTTATTCAGAGTGTGGAGAAACTTTTTGTATCGAGCCAAACCACAACCAAGGTAAATTAGCGTCAATTCACTCACATTTGCCAAAACAACCGAGGTCCTTTCCACTGAGTGCACCTGACATTACAGATATGCAGCAGGTTCAATAACCTTCAAGGCTTATCAAGTCACATTGGATCAGTTAGATGTGGGCAATATTACTGAAAAGACATATTTGACCTCGCTCAAATCTGGAAGTCACAATTTTACTTTCATAATCTAAAGTCTGCTGAGTGACAAATATGTCCGCTTTCTGTCTAAAAACAGCCATATTTGATCAAGAAATGTCAAAAAATGGATTCAGTATCCTCTATAACAGTGGTTCCCAACCTGGGGGGCGCCAAAGATCGCAGGGGGGGCGCCAGGCCTCAGATGATTTGAGGCCAAATATCATATTTAGATTTTTTTTTTTACATATAATTGTAACGCAATTGTCTCTACATTACAATAAAATATAAAACATAATTGATTAATTCATTTGAATACAAATTCAAGTTAGTAGCTATTATAGGCATAAAAAGACAGAAATGTATAATTCTTTCTTTAATAGAAATGTTTCTTCTGCCCGTAAAGTATCCAAACCAGGCTTTTCTGGATAAGCGCATTTTTAAAACATAGTCATTAGGGATGCACGATAATTATCGGCCCGATATTAGGAATTATGACGTCATACCGATAAACCCGATAACAGTATTAATAGCACCGATAACATACAATATATTTTTTGGGTAAAAAAAAGAAAAAAATACTGCGGTGTGGGTGGATTGGGATGAGGGGCGCTTGTTTTTCACTCGGCTCCTCTCATTTTGCCAGTACTGTGGTATTAGTGGTTTAGGAAGAGGGGAGTTTTTCACAAATCCAGCGCTCCCTAACTCATGCCTGGCTGTGACGTAAATGGTGTGCAGCCGTGAAACCAGGACAGTAAACAAACATGTCGTCGGTAGTATGGGACTATTTCAACGTTTCAGAGTTAGATAGTTCGCTTGCTATTTGTATTAACAAATGCAATGCACACTCCTTCATACTCTGATCGATAACGATATACGGGACATAAGTTTCACCACGGACATATGGACCAGTGATGTTAGCCCCGTTAGCATGCTAGGTCTGACGGCGCAGTGGCTGGACAAAGACTACAAACATTGACTGATTGACTCAATTATGTTTATTTGGGAAAATAAATATGGTCACTTTGAAGAGTCAAAACTGTTCTTGGCTTTGTTTTGTTCATAGTAGTAATGCTCATGTCATTTGCTCACAACTAGTCTTTTTTTTACCACCAGGTGTGCAAAAACTACAGGTACATTTAATATATTTATATATAATATTATTATCGGTTATCGGTATCGGTCTTGAGAAGCAGGAAGTTATCGGTATCGGTATCGGTTTCAAAAAACCAATATCGTGCATCCCTAATAGTCATTGTCCATGCCGGTTTCAGTTGGATTATTTGTCACAGTTGCTCCGATCAGATCGGTCTCCTCCATTTTGTAGATTATTTACGACTTTTGAATCCACATAAACACATCGGCAAAATCCGGCTTACTTTGAGCATGTGTTTAAAACAGTTTAATCCCTTTGTGAATTGTTTCCACTTGCGCCGTCCTTTAATTTCTTCATACAGCGGGAATCCAAATGAATGAATCCTGAGTCCAATAACCATCAAAGTCACTCCAATAGTGCTCCTTAATTACGCTTTCATCCTCCTTTAACAAAATACTTCACATTCATCCAGTTTGTGACAGTAGTTGTAGCATTTTGAGACTTTTAAACTTTAATTACCGCTGTTGCTATATCTGTAAAGCGTCTTTAAGCACCTGTAAAAGCGCTAACAAATTAAATCTATTATTATTATTATATGCAACTTCGCATCCAGCAGTTTCAAATTGCTGTGGTCCCCCAATATACTTAAAACCTTTGGTGTACTCAACATTTTCCAGGTTCACAATAGGACTCTATGAGCTGGAGATGTGGACTAATGTTGAAGAAAACACTTAATATAATCCTTGCATATGTTGCTGGAGTGAGCCTTGCGTATGAAGCAGGTGTTGAAAGCAAATATCTGGAGGGCGCGTCATTAAGTATGGAAGACAGCCGGTGAAGATAGCATTGTCCTTGGGCTGACATTTTACAAGAAATACTCTCTTAACTTTCCTGCTGTTCTGAAAGCAAACAGAAAGTGGCTCGCACCTTCCTCCAAGTGAAAACAACAGAAAAGCTATTGTCGACAGAGCTTTCTCTTGCAGCTATTATTTGTCTGCCAGGGAACTGTTGGTTCTTTGGTCTAGCCGTGGCTCCACCGCAAAACAAAAGCCTCTTTTTCATCCGAGGACAAAGAGTGTTAGACGGCGAGCACAGACCAACCCAATGTTCTTATTAATATGATCCATTGGTTTTACGAGCAGATATTTTTTCCATCAAAATGGAAAACCACTTCTCTTTCTGGGAAGCTTTCGCACGGAGTTGCCCTTTTCTGTGCGAGCAAACAGCCTGGAAGCAGCCTCTCAGGTGGATTCGCTCTAGCGCAGCATGGCCTTCTCTGTACACAACATCTATATTTAGGTCCATTCAGGGTTGTTTACCGCCGGTGACACCTCAAAATCCCAGAATTGAAAAATAGCCGTTACTACGTCAACCAGCTCACATCCGGCAGCCTCTTTTCATGGAGAGAGGAATATATTCTTCTCTGACTCATGAGTGATTTGCTAAGGATTGTGAAGATGTAATTGAAGGTTATTCTACTGTGAACTAATAATCAGTTGCTGTATGTCTTCAAAAATGTCTTTTTAACCGGAATGATGCTTGGCAGTTTAAAAGGCTGAAAATGAGAAAAACACATTTTCACGACACAGAGCCCACCTGCTAAGAAACATTTTTAAGCTTTAATAAAATACATTTATCAAAACATAACAGGACCAAAAGGACTCTTGATGGTGTCTACAGGCAGTGTAACACAGAGCCTGAAAGGGTTTAAGTCTTGCAAGGCCGTACTCCTGACATTATCGTAAGCTCCTTTCAGATAAGCCTCTTTGTCACGGCTTCTTGATACCATCATTGTGCTTACGCTGCCAATCATGCAGAGCGAAAATCACTGCACAGCCAATACCTGAATCAGCCAAGAGCATCATCTGTGCAGATCTGCAAAGCCCTGAGTCACTCAGTGTCACGGTCTTTCAATACGAGCAGGTAGGAGGACACATTTGTTGCTATAAAGAATCAAAGGCAAGCTAATTTGATTATTATTTGATGTATTCACAAAAATGAAATGTGGTGCATCTGTTGTTGCATAAATCACATGTCCTTTACAAACAGGCCAACGTTTCTCATCGATAATATGTTGGATTTATCTTAGTGTAATGTGAATTGTCAGACATATTTAAAGTTGTTGTGCAAAAGAACCATCATTTATTGTGATAACCATATTATAGCCACCCCCCCCTTACTCTGAGGACCACCTAGGGTTCACGGACCCCCTGTTGAAGACCCATGATTTAGTCTTAAAAAAATGTCAAAAAAGGTAGCACCCAATTAATCTGAACCCAAGTAGACTTCTTCTTGTTGCTGGTAAATCCACTTTCCAATGATATAACAAAGAAAAAAGCAAATCCTCTTATTTCAGATACGTAGAGCTCAAACATATTTATTATTTTTGCTAAACTCAGTTATTAAAAATTGCTTAGAAATGCTCTACATATCAATTGACTTAACGTTTAGGCAGCTTGAAAACAAAGTCAAATCTGAATAATGGTAATGTAGTTTAACTTAAATCAAATGGAAAACAAGCCATGTTCATTTGTATGTAACAATTACTTACAGTGTATGTTATTTTTACTATCCATAGCAACTTAAATTCACTTTATTAACATACAGTTGGGGTTATGTAAGTTGCCCTAGGACACTTCGACATAGGCACTGGGGATCAAACGTATTGGCAACAAACGGAGACAATGGTTGAGCATGGTCACTCACACCTGTCCAGATTACAGGATGATGACTAAGGACAGGGCTGAACCAGCTGTCTATTACCACCAACAGTCATCCCTGACATCTCTCAGTCTCTCACAATGTGTGTGTGAGTGTGTGAGTGTGTGTGTGTGTGAGTGTGTAAGTGTGCGTCTCATTCTCTCCCTCTCCCTGCTGCCTCCCTTAAATCCCCTTCAGTGAAGCCAGTCATGCTTTATCCCTCCTTGGATCTGATGCTGGGCTCTGCTCCCCACCTCCCTTCACCAGAGGCCCCCTGCTGGGAGTTAGGGAGGAGGAAACCCATCTGTAGGCCCCTCGGGGTGAAGACAGACTCACACATCACGTCTGTTTGCATGTGCGTAGGTATGAGTGTGAGCAAGCGCAAAACACAGGGACAAATACTGAGAGTGATCTTAGACAAACAAAAGTCTTATTGCACGCTGAGTAATACTTCTGAAGTGAGGTATGTGTGAGTGGGCTCAGCCCGGCGGAGGTGGAAGTCGTCAAACAAACTCGTACTTACGTCCCACTCGTCCACAGAGGGACATAAAGGGGGATTATTACAACAAGCCCAGGCAAAGAACAACTGGAGGTGTGAACGATGGGGACGGACAGGAAGAAGCAGAGGCAGAAAACAACGACATGCTGCTGATGCTTCGGCTAAAGTGAGATCAGCAACAGTTCTGGGAGTTACAAAAGGTTACGCACAGAGATCACCTGGTGCAGTGATAACGTATTTCCGTCGGCCGACCTAGAAGCTAGCGTCACAAGAGCTCCCTAAACAAAAAGCAATGAGATGCATTTAATTTGAGTTTGGAATATTTCCACAAATAAGACCTGTGGCACGTTTATGACACTTCAATTGTTTGCTCAGCGGGATATTATCCACTGATTAACTCCAAAGACCACAATAAACTACAGTTAGGCTATAGACGTACTCGGAGATGGGGTCGTTACTAACAAAAAGTAATACATTACATATTACTTTTAAAAAAAAAGTAATATATTACACTACTTCGTTACTCTCTACATAAAGTAACTTGTTACTTTACTCGTTACTTTACTCGCAGGGCCGGCCCGCCCCTCCGTACAGGCAGATCACGCAGACTGCTAAAGTTTCAAATGTTCTCTTTAGTTCAGTTTCCATTGTCGCATAAGACTGATCCAGATAGCTCCTGACCATGGCTGTCCTCTGTCTCCTGCTATCTGTATTTTGCGCAGTATATCTCTGAACGACGGTGATTCCACTGTGCACATGGGCAACATGTCCTCTACTATGAAGGATGCTACAAGCCTGTCCATCTCTGCTTTGGTTACCGCTCCTCCACATTCTAATTTGTGTTGCTTCGGAGTCGACGGCGGCGACACTCACAACATCCTCACTCTGGGTTCGGGGGTCCTTAGCTATTAGCTTCACCTTAGCATGTGTTCTACATCACGGTCGCATGTCACAACCGCTAAGCTAAAGGTGGCTAAGCTAAAGGTGGCTAAGCTAAAGGCGGCTAAGCTAAAGGCGGCTAATATTCGGCGTGACGTATCATACAAGACATACAGAAGCGTCAGACATTCACAAGTGGAGTGTTTACTGACATAGTTTAGGTCGCAGAACAAAACAGGAAAAGCTTTTGAGCTTGATACAACCACAGACTTTATTTTGTTTAAAAAATAACATTGTAAGTAAGAAAGTAGTAAAATGCTGACTAATTTCCGGGTTTTAGAACTCATTTCTGCACCACTATCGCAGTAGTGGACAACATTTAGGTATAAGTGCCTTTACGATGTGTTGAAGGAAAGACAAACTTTCCCCAGACGTTTTGCCCTTTAGTGTGTATCTAGAAGTAATGCAGAAATTATTCAATTGGATAATATATTATTCATACAGTCTTTTATTCAGCAAAAATGTCAAACTTTTACTCGTTCCGGCTAATCAAATATGACATTTAAATGTTATATCTTTAATTACATTCAAGTGTAGTGCAAAATGTATGCATGAGAAATATAACTTAATATGCATTTCCTTTCGCTACACCAGGTGCATTAAGATAAACAGCTGTCTCTAGTCCGGTGCCATTAAGGCATCGAACGAGAAGAAGGACAGGTATAAAAGCTATGTGGAATATATGACCTGAATATGATATGTATGTTTGCTCATTTCAGGAAGTAAATGAAGCAAAAATTGAACATAAAAAACAACTTAAATGCTAAATTACATTACTACGTCGACTTACTGTAGGTTATATTAAAATATGCCACATTTGTTTTTCATGTAAAATTATTTATACCGGAGAAAATATTAATTTCTAGCTAGTGTAAATATTCAATTTAAAGCCTTTATCTGCCAATACCGAACCAATATCATTTTCCATCCCTTGGAGAGTTTCCTTGTCTGACATTAGAGGACTCTCCTTTGCTTTAAGGACATTATTAAGCATTGAGGGGTACAAGCAGAAGCACTACAACACACTGCAAAGACCACATGTTTAAAGACCAAGGGTGTTTCTCAATGTCGAGTACACTTGCTTGGTAGCACATGGCTTCCGAGTCACTTGCTTCCGAAGCGAGGCAAGAATACTTCCTGGCATTCGGAAAACAAAGAGTGGAACAGGCGAGCAAGTGTGCTTCATATGAGAGGCCCCGCCTTACATTTTCCACCACAGATTTGGGGAAATTGGTCCGTGCGCAAAGCATTGTGGGGATTTTAAGACCGCGGAGGCTACACATGTGCAGCCTACGAAGTACGCCGGGCTCGGTAGAATTCCAAGTATGCTGGACATTGGAACAGTCCTTCGGCGGCACTCGATGACGCAGTATGCTTGAAATAGTGGCTCTGGAGCAGCTTGACTCGACATTGAGAAACACCCAGGATGTTACAAGATCTAGTAACTACCAGCACGTTTGTTTTGCAGTAATTACTCAAGTAGATCTCAGAGTGGTTGGATAAAGAACAGCTGAAATATATCAGCTCTGTTTGAAACAAAAAGTCAGATCACAAATGTGCTTCATCCTGGGGATACAATCATCTGCTGACCAGTTTCCTTTGGGTACAGTCTGCTCAGAGGAGAGGCGATGGACATCTATACCCGTTACTGATATTTTATGAAACAAGTACTGGGGTATCAATTTGCTAGATTACTCAATAATTATGAGCTGCAGCCATAACAAGGAGGTTTGCCCTTTCAAGAGGTCAGCATGTCGCCACAGAGGACCTTCTGTTAACAGCAATAACAAGGATAAAAGCAATCCACTGTAAATGTAATCAAAAAGACACATATTGTTGTGCTTCAGAGTTAAGAATGAAACTTATTTTGCCCAGAAAAAGCCGATTCAAAGAACTCTGAGCATCCGGAGACAATGTGAAACACGCAGAGCCCTGTTGCTCGTAATAAAACATGAAAAACATTTTTGGGATAGAAGAGGCTCCAGAACAGACAGCAGGGGGGGGGGGGGGGGCTGTTACATAAACATAGCCTCTAGATAAATAGTCCCCCTTCGAAGTAGAAAGGAAATTGAACTTCAAGGTTGTTATTACTTCAAGAAATACCACTCATAAGCCACTTCGAGGTTGGCAGAGAGAAAATAAACTAATGTCACATTCTGGCAAACGGAAATAACAAGTGTCGTCCATGAGCGACGCATAAAAGATTCCCTTCCACACCTGAAGGTTCAACCTGTATGTGCTGAACATGGCTGTGTCACGATTCCCCAGGTCTATTGGCTAGCGCTCCAACACATTGTACGCGATAGGCTAAGGGGCGGGACATCTCTAAGCTGTTGACCAATCACAACAGAGCCGACCAGCTAACCAATCAGAGCAGACTGGGCTCTGGTTTCAGACAGAGGGTGAAAAGAGGTGCTGCAGCACAGGCAGTATGAGAAAAATAAAGAGCTTTTTGAACATTAAAGCATGGAGACATGTCCCAGTAGAGGAACAAAATATTAATATGAACCTGAATATTAGCTTATATTATGTTCTCTTTAAACCAAAAGATTAGGAATTTACTGTAGATGTTTGGCATTTTTTATTTTACTTGAATAAATATTATTGTATTGTTATTTTGCTACAGTTGCTACTTCAGACAGAGTCTCTGGGTGTTTCTCAATGTCGAGGAAGGATGCTCCAGAGCCACTATTTCAAGGATGCTACGTCATCGAGTCCCGCCGAAGGACTGTTCCAATGTCCAGGCTCCTTGGAATTCTACCGAGCCCGGCGTCCATCGTAGCGGGACATTTCGAGGCTGCACATGTGTATCCTCCGCCATCTTAAAATCCCCACAATGCTTTGCGCACGGACCAATTTCCAAATCTTTGGCGGAAATCGCGCTCCATTTAAGG